>CAJVPJ010000485.1:0-23779 GCA_910592205.1 Paraglomus occultum | reverse complement strand
TTAGTATCTCCTTGTTCAGCTGCTTTTTTATACCATTCAACTGCTTTTTGTTCATTCTTTTCTACTCCAGTTCCATTGCATAACATAGCCATCTCCTTGTTCGGCTACCCTGTGTATGTGGTATAACACATGTTGATTCCCCCATTTTTGTATAGGTAGCATAAAAACAACTAGTACTTTGTATATCGAAAAATCAAATATACTCGATGTATATTAGTATGTTGTATGTTGTATGTCAGCTCTACAATTTCGACTAATACTAAGGGAAAATACGAGATGTAGTGCAACGTGAGGCAATTAGGAGAATGTTACATCCAGCGATAATACTAAAATTCGAAATCATATTCTTCTACCTTCTATTCTACCCCACGTCCTATTTCTCACAAAGTGTGAATTGTTGCGATGGATGGTAATTTACTTGATTAAATAAATCTACTGTACCAGCCTTGACATTTTTCGACGTGCAAATGTTTATGTAAAATAGCGAACATAAGAAGTTCAACACCGCAATAGTTTTTCACAAATGAACTAATTCAGGAAAGACGAATATTACTGAGCTTTTTATTTGCAAATAAGGTATCAGATATTTGGGGGAAAACCGATTTGAAATCGTTACGTTCTGATCAGTGAAAACTGAGCTGAATACGTATGCACAGAATATTGACTGAAAAGCAGACGAGGGTTATATTCGACGATGGTTTCGTTGAATTTTTTTTACTTTGTTACTACAGACGAGGGAACATGAGTTTGCCATTGCTAGACAACATCAATCCTGTTTGGTTAAGGCAACACTGTTTATTTTATATTCTTATATGGCATATACACTTTACTTTGGAAAAGACTCCCTTATTGTAGAATGGACAAACTTATTTATAACACAGAATGTGTGACTTTAACAATGTCCGAGAACGATTAACACACATACAGTGTACAGACGATATCAAGTAGAATTCATCATCCTGTGTACCAATTTGTAAGGTACATTTAGCTGTACGCGCTCGAATTTTCTAATGCGTTGCTCCGCTGACACTTTTCTTCTAAATATTGACAAGTCAATAACCAGAGTTTACGCATATTATGAATGTGTTAGATCATGTTTGAGAATTAAGTGTAATTGAGTACGTTTGCTATTAATAATTTACGTTAATAATATTATTGGTATCAAAACGGGGCAAATCTCTCCGTCGGCTCGTATATGGTGAGTTTTTTATTCCATCTTTGCGAACATTTAATAACTTTCTTAATCAACCAGCGTGTTAATGTGAATAAGAGATATTGTTATAAACGATATAAACGTTGCGAAGTATAATTATAATGAATGGATAATTGATAATTAATCGTTCACGCGGAAACATTTGTTTAACAGTAATCTCATTGCTACATGACGTTTAACTGAGAATGGACAACACTCCACTTAGGTAATGACTCATGTTGCGTAGCGGGGATACTCACTAGAATATTCGGACAAGTTAACCCCACCATTCGAGAGTGTTTATAATCCTGATTCCTTGAACCGGAATTAATTCCGATGATGATTAGTAATATCAATTACCAATGGGGGGTCATGTTATGTTACTATGAGTTACTTCACTATTCCGCTGTGTTGATATTACCGCTTGACGAGTATTATGACATTGCTGAAACAGAGTGACTGAATAGCGGAAACAAGAATATTTGTCTAAACATGTGATTAAGGCCAACGTTTTCAGAATCTCCCGTGTCTGAAAGTGATATCGACCCTTTTACATTACAAATAAATTGCCAAGTTTCAAATCGCCGTATATTTTTTTATACGCGTTTGCGGAAGTCGTTGGTCGGTCGTTTTTGCCGTGTTCGCTGTGGCCTATTGTAGATTCGTATAATCGCGAATCATAGTGCCCAACAATGACTGCCACGTTCACAAAAGTTATTTCATCTTATCGTAATACAATCATATTATCGTAGTTTTAAAAATTATAATTTCTAAATACCCCAGTAACAACGTTTTCAGCCTGTTAGCAAATTTGCAATTTCGTGTCGCATGCAATTTTTGCGTCGCACACAGGTTTACTTAATGTTTTCTGATGAAGGTTTCCTGTTCTAATTCTAATAATACCAAAATTTTGCAGCATTTCTGATTTGTTTTTTTTTCTTGCTCATACCTGATAGAAAGCAAAATAAGAGAATTCCACGCAAACTTAAGCAAGCGTCCTCTCGAACTTATTTGTTAAAGCTATTTTAGTTTGTTGATAGAACAGTGTAAAAGCCTTTGAAGAACTGAGTAAAATGGTTTAGCTGCACATCTTTTGAAACTCGATCATAAATTTATATTAAGCATTAGCTGTTGGACGCAAAATCGTAATATTCCAAGTCATTATATTTATCTTGTAGCATGCCAGGGATGTCAGGAATTCCAGGTTGAAAGGGAAAGTATTGCGGAGTTATGGAAAAAATATTTCTTTTCTTCACACTAATTGTTGGGAGCCAGCGGTGTTACAGAGGGCTGATACCGTTTAATATTAAATTAAGCCCTAGCGAGCATCATGCTGTGAATAAAAGTTCCTCGCGAATTTACAAGAGCTGGCCCATCAATAGAGAAAATGACAGGATTTTGGCATGGAAAATAGATGTTTGCGCCAACCTTTGCTATTGTATAGCTAATACCGGCGAAGTAGGCGTAAAACTATTTTGTTGCTTAAAACTAATGTAAAGTATATAGCAGTGATTTATCATGACAATTTATGGTCGTTGTAAATACTTAGACGTTTCAGGCAATTTCGCTGTAAATGTTTTTGATGAATAGCAGAACAATAAACCTTTTCTAGATCTCGCGAAATAATTGACGATTGCAATGAGTAGATTTAGTTTATTGTCGATAAAACTTCTTTTCCAAAAAATTATAGAAAATAAAATTGTAATAAAAAAAATAATTCCCAAACCGAAAGATAAACAACTTGTGAAAATCAATGTCTTCCATAACAGCAATGCTAATAGAGAAATCCTCTTTTAGTATCCGGTGAAGAGTCCTGGTAGTGAAGTTGATTGTCAAGATGTTCCGTAACTGCTCATTAACGATTTGTCATTGGTTTGTGATATTCAAAATGTATTAGTATGATCTACACTAGTCATTACAATTACTATTACCCCTGTTTACGCACTCGAATCAGGACCAAAATTGTCAGCGTCATATGCGCGACGTTTTATTTTTTTTTTCTTTACTTATTATTACTAATAATTAGTGTATTACATTACTAGCTGTAGAATGTTCCTTTTTTTGTATTTTTAATATCATGGTGACATGTAAGATGTCGATTACAATGAAAAAGTGGGGAGTCGGTTATGAAATTGAATGATTATAATGTCACGAATTAATTATGCTGAATGGGAATAGATAAGAAAAAAAGAGCGACGAAAGAGCAAAACAGTTTCTATTCATGCGGATCGAAATAGCTAGGTTGATAAATAAATTGTATAATGCTCCAAAGTGCTCTAAAGTATGATATTAGTGATACATATATATAAAAATATGTATATAATGTAGAATACTAATATAATAAATTTGCATAATCCAATCATTATAATAAAGGAAAGTGAAGGTTCCATATTCCTGTTGACCGGGTTAAAGTGTCGGCTTTGAATGAAAGTCAAATAGCGCCAAACTCGACCTATAGAGAAACATTTTCACGCTTACAAGTTCGATGAATTATGCAATACTCATTCTCCTCTCCAAAGACTCAAGTCTAGCCTTCAAATGAGTCAGTACGTTCTCATAATCCTTCTTCTGAACATCTTCACTCTGTCGTCTACTGAATGCTTCTGGAGTCCGAGGGGACATCGTCTTACTGCTCCCAGAATATCCGGAATCACTACTAAAAGTACTGATATTACTTAATCGTCTATCACAATCCAAAGGAGGACTCGAAGTCACACAATTCATTCGTTCTTCAACACGAGCAACTCTCTTCTCAATCGACGTAAGATCGTTTATGACTTCGCGCTGCATCTCACGAACTTGTCCGCGTACCAAAGACTCGATCATCAAACCTGACGATTGTAACGTTTGCAGTAAAGCTGACGTCTTACGTATTTGCTCTTCCAGAGTATTTTTAAGCGAATGCGTGTCTGCAACAGTGTCATAGAATGTGTCAAATACTTGCATAAAAGAATCTTTGGGTCGATCAGAAGATGGTGCCGAAGAATTATTCGTCGATGACTCTCGGTGGGGAAGCGTGGTGGAGGAAGCACGAGGGGTGCTTGATGGAGTTACTTGAATACTAGGAACGGGCCTAGTTGTATTATGACAATCGGATGAAATTAGCCCGTGAATACTCGCACTCCTTGAAGCGGGATGATCAGTCTGGCTCTGATTAGACTGCCTACGAGCCGATGAAAATGCAGACTGAGGTGGATATCCTGAAATGCTTGCCCGATGACCAGCTGTCATCGACGCATGTATCGGTGAACGATTATCCGATGAACCACTTGCGCTCATGGTTCTGTTGACTCTAGGTAGAGAATACAAACTAAGATTCTTGGAATTTCGGTTGACTCGATGTTGAGAAAGAGAATGCCTCTTTGTAAGTAGGTGTCTATTCGGGTCCCATGCAGCCGAAAGGTTCGAATTTGAAGGAGCATTATAACCTGCCACCGCAACAGAATGCCTTCTATCCACAATACTTTCTTGCATCAGCCGGTTCTGTCGTACTTCTCCAACAGTCTTTTGCTGTTTCAACATGATATTATTCCTCACATGTTCCATTACTTCTGGATTATTGGTGGTTTTGGTATTAGTGGATGGAATAACTCGCCTTCGTTTTCGGCGAATATTATCGTCGTCCGTGACTGAAGTATCAAAAGCTGAACCCGGTGAAGACGATCGAGAGGATCGAAGCGTCTGATCAGGAGATGATGGAGCTGAATTTGCAGGTGAGGGCTCTTGTTTGACTATCGGTGCTGGTGCATTGAATTCAATACGATCAGACGTCGGCGTAATTCGCGTCTCATATCTATCATCCGTATCATCATTGTCAAGTACATCAGCAATTGATATTCTGCCACCCTGACTGCGTTTCCTATTGTTAACTGGTTGATCAGTGTTGGTATTCGACGGCGACGGCGGTGGGGCCTGTTGCTGTTGTTGTGTTGCATGCATTCGCATAGACGTCCACGCCCCAGCATCAATAGCAACAAACTCGAACTCGGCCTCAACACAAAGAGACTTTATAATCGGCACTTTTGCTTTCTTTAACAACCGATCGGCTGCTCCTGCCATTATTTCGTTTCGAGACAATTTACAAAACTCGGCTAATAACGTATTTCCCATTCGGAGTGCTGTTTCATTTAATGCACGAGAACTCAAATATACATCTCCTGAACGTTCATAGAAACAGTATCCTGGTGTATCAAAATAAACTTGTGGTATGTGTCCAGAATCATAAATATATCCTACACTAGCATTGAAGAAGATCGTATCAATGTCCCGTAAACGATAGAATGGTTGATATATTGGTTGTGTAGGAGTAGAAGAATTTGTGTCAAGTGCTGTTGCTACTAAGGGAAAGAGGTATAGACAGAAGGGTTGTTGATTAGAATATACTCCGAACTGAAGCCTAGTGACCTGCATAGTCTAAATGTGCAAAATGGGAGGAACGGACGCAATAGGTTTGGATGGTTCTCCTAATAAATAGGTCGCAAAGAGAATGGTCGGGAAAAAGGAATTTAGGTAAAAATAATAGGATGTCGGAGTTGAATGGAAATGTTGACAGGGAGTGGTGGTGGGTGAAGAGAGGGCGGAGCGGAACGGGATGTCGGAAATGATATTATAGGGAAAGGGGCGGAAATAATTGAAAGGAATGTATTAAGGCTAATGACAAATAATCCTTTATTTCTTGTGAAAACCGGTTTATTTGTTTTGATTCTGCCTAAAGGAGTGATGACTATAGTTGGAATAATAGAGACCCTTTCGGTTTGGATCCGGTCAAAAGGAAAGGATAAAGAGGCTTTGATTGAAATGATGATAGATTGCTGATTGCCCCAAGCGTTCTACTTTTCAAAAAATCGAAATCTCCGCTGGGCGTACAAATGTGTGACAGCATTTTTATTATAGCGTGTAATTTGATAGTGTTATATTGAATTCATTTTGCTTTACGCTATGGGCAAGTCGAAAGGTGGAATTGCAAAGGGAGGCAAGGGGCAATGCCCAGAGGCGTATCAGAGGATGAATTTTCTGTATCAGGCGGCTGTCCTGATGACTCGGACTTATATGGAAGAGAAACAACGAGAGAAGCGGCACGACGAAAGTAAAATGGATGTACAAGAGGAGAAAGATGGCATTGGCGATACGGAAGAGAAAGTCGAGTCGCTTGTATCGTTGGGAAGATTCTACACTAACACGATGAAAAGCATCGGGCGAAAACAAGTTCTTAGGGTGTGAGTATGCTGCTGTTTTTATTACACCTTATTCTAGAGATGTAAAATGCTCATCGATTTCTTAAAAAAGAGATCCCTCGATAAAGCGCACTCTTTGCCAAAGGTGCGAGTGCGTGCTTATCCCCGGACTTACGTCGCACGTACGAATTAAATGTGAGTATCGTCAACGCTTTGATTTTGTTCCAATAAAGTTTAAAATAAATCAAGCTTTTCCATTTCGGGTTTCTTTTTTTCGTTTCGGGTCCAAGCTGGTCCCCAAAAACAGATGCGACTTTCTTGCACCCAGTGTCTACACACTAGAAAGATCCCTATTCGATCTGGATACACGCTGTTTTCCGAAAGGTCTGGGCAATAAAAAGTTTTTACAAGCGATAAATTTACGTATTCAAATATATGCGAGAGTAAAAAGAATTGAATTTTACCATGCTAGTAAATAAGGTTCAAGGACTGCATAAACATGGTGTCACAGAGATCCAATACTGTTAAACAGCAAGAGTTTCATAACAAATAAAGTGCTCGACTTCCAGAACTGTATCACAGGTACCTTCGAATGATTACAATTAATATTAAATGGATTTCAATATTACTAATTGACAACCTTTCAAACGTGTTTTATACGTATTCGTATGGGACAGACAAATAGACAGTCTCATTAATAAGAAACGAAAATCTCATTATCATGTTAAAGATATTACTTAAATCTACTGATGCACTAGTAGCAAAATAAACTGAACGCCTCGGAGACTGTCCTTTTCGCATTTCATTGATATGCTTCTCACTTGGTTATTGACATATTCGCAAATTCTGGTCAAAAGTCATATACTGAATAACAACTGTAGTCAGAAATAACTCAAGGCGCGATTAGAAAAAAAAAATTCAGTGAACCTTTGTACTATTGTTGTTTTTCAGCATAGACAATGGATCACTTTGACTGGATTATATATATAGTCACATGACGTACTACTACACCGTATACTTAGCCTAATTTAAGGATTCCCTGGGAATTTCTATTACTCTTTCGCTTTGTCCCAATGACTTCCCTGTACCGAGTAAGTTTCTCAATCTTTGTCAAAGTTACTAGTGCCATTTCCTTACCTTATTCACACATGTTTGTTTAGATTAATTATGCGCTTCGCGCGCATAAACGAGATCCGTTTATAGAATTTATCAAGGTAAGAAAACGGATAATCTCTGTAGGATTGAATGATAATGCGTTAGGAATGTCTTTAAGAACGCGACTTGATTATTTTAGGCAATGTTAATGACGCCATTTGTTCTGTATGCGAGGCCTTTAGATGAAGATGGAGGAAATAATCAAGTAGATGAGAACGTTACTCGTTATTGTGATATTTTATCTAGCATCGAAACTTTGATAGAGGTGAGCGAATTGTTTGCGAGTTCCGTGCACGACATTTGCTTTCGTCTAACTGTTATTGATTCGATTGCAAATTGCACTTTTTTGTTGCAAGGAACACATAAAAATGCAGGAACAAGGCATGTCGACTGAATAGTTTCTTTTGGCTTTTTCTCAGTCTACGTCTATTTACAAACTCTACTGTTTCGCAGGCATCCCTGATCAATCGCGCTTATATCAGTTGGTACCATCAATCTCGACCTTTCACACTCCATTACCCTTAAAGGAATCTTTTCTAAGGGCAAATGCTAAACATTCTATCGCTGCAAGAAGATTTGTCCCTCCTAGTTTCAACGATATTCGCAGGTTTGTTTCTATTATGATAATTATCTTTCCGAATACTATTCGATCCTTGATTAACATTCGAATCTTTTGATGTCATTTGAAGAGCAGAATATTAAATACCGCACAGGTGAGTTCTTTAGCCTTCATACTAATTTAAAGAGTTTGTTATTGTATTTGGTTTAACTATTGTTTGGCAGATCATTGCTATTGCATCCGATTTAAAACTTATTACTTTGTAAGTATTACTTGCAATCATTGGGGAAGGGGGTGTTTTCTCGCAAGATTATATTAATCATGTCTGTGTAGTGATGGTGACATGACATTATATGAAGATGGCGCCGATTTCGAGCACAATTCGGCCCTAGTGCAGCTTCTTATTAAACTCTTAGAGTTTGATTTGTATGTATGTGTTGTTACGGCAGCCGGATATCCTGGTGATGCAGAGCGCTATGAACAGAGGCTGTCTGGGCTGTTAAACGGTTTTAGAAATGCCGAGTTGTCCAAGGACGTGTGTCAGAAATTTTTCTTGCTAGGTATGAATAGCTTATCCATGGCGTCTCCACTACTTTTTTGCATTTACAGTTTCCTATAAAGCAGATCGGTTATTTGCATTATTCGTAGGAGGTGAATGTAATTATTTATTTCAATGTCAGGAAGATTATCATCTGAAATATATACCAGAGGAGTAAGTAAATAATGGGGGGTTTTGAAAGTGGAAAGATCGAGTATCGCACTCATACGGTCATAGACAATATCAACCAGATTTCGTCAATGCGTGGAAAGCAGAAGACATAAAAGACTTTCTAGATATCGCTGAAAATAATCTCCAAAAGTGTGTTAACGAAATGAAATTACCTTGTACCTTGTTCAGGAAGAGTCGAGCTGTTGGTATGCACTTGAATCGTTGGGCTATTACTTTGACACTATAACTAATAATTGCAAATTTTAGGGACAGTGACGCATCCCGGTAAGAAAATCTTCAGAGAGCAACTGGTATCTGTTCGAATTTAACTGGTTCTGCTCATCCTGTTCTCCCCATCATCTTTGGCCACGTAAATTAAGACAATTTTCAATTATAAGGATGAACTCGTGCTTTCGACTCAACACAAGTTACTCATGTATCTCCAATCGCCATCCGGAGAGAAGAAAGCGCTTCCATTTTGCGCATTCAATGGTGGCGCAGATGTATGGGTTGACGTGTAAGTCATAGGCATCTTTGGTATGTGTATACACAACATAAACGTATGATTAACCATTATTTCAGCGGGAATAAGTTGATCGGCGTGCAAATGTTGCAGCAATACTTCAATACTTTACCAAATGAAACTCTTCATATTGGCGATCAGGTAAGCTATTGATGCATTTTTGTTAGACTCGCAATCATAGGTTGTTATTTATGCACAACTTTTCCTTATAGTTTCTGTCAACGGGAAATGATTATGCAACGCGCAGACAATGTTGTACTCTATGGATTATCAATCCCGAAGAGACACAGGACGTTTTGATAGAATTGAACGCATTGCTAGAAGCGAAATTTGAATTTCAGTCTTGAATGATCGATTCGATTACAAAACTTTATCGATGGATGTATTTTCTTACTAACAATCTAAATCTTTTTGGGCATACTGTACTTGTTTAACTTGTGATAATGGACGAAAATATTTTAACTAGCTATTTACACGTCTTTAAATTCCAAGTATCTTTTTTCTCGCACACGTGAACGGTCGACCCAACATTGATCCCACGTGATGCGTGTTCTCCTAACCACATAACAATTATATACGACGCCTCTGGGAAATTTTAATCAATGAGAAATGATCTTGAATGGATGTGCTTCAGTGTTCAGGACATATTCATCCAGCGAAATGACATTGACATCGCTGAACAATAAGTACAAGTACTTGAGTGTTTCAGCGTAGAAAAAACTGCAACATAAAAATGTACAGTATGTTAGTATACATGCTTTATGAATCACAAAACAACAATGACTTGCCTCTCAGCTGTATCATCCCAAGCACCCATTGGATCCGAAACGTCATTTATACCAGAGTACGCTATCTCGGTAGAACAATATCGTTCAATAGACTGCAAGTGAACAGAATGTTAGATTGCGAACAGATACTGGTACAAGTAACAATCAGATAGAAGACTCTGCTTCAGTTTCGTTTTTAGCCTCAGATTTGCCTTCCTTACTTTGAAGATTTCCCATCCCCAATCCTATACTCGGGCGGGAAATGAAAAACGTCTTAGATCCTGAATACACAAATCTCAAAAAATACTTTACATACGTGAGTTCACCTGATATTTAGCATTTCCGGTTATTCTGTACGCATAGAATAAGCTTTCTATTACCTCTATGGAATTTATGAATTATGTCAAGATATGTAAACTAATTCGAATCCAGCTTCGTGTTGGCGCGATGCTTACCTGGTCTCAAATAGTATCCGTAATTAACGGGGTAAAACCCAACCAGCCTACTCATTTTCCTCTGTACTCTGCTCATAAATAGGCTCTCCTTTCCGTTAGTTGGAATCCATGCAAATATTTCAGGACCAAGACCAGTTGCTGTACTATAACACGTCCTATAACAAGATTCTGTTAAATTCAACCCCAATTCAATAAGCGAGTTATCTTTCAAAGCCTTCCCACCGAGGAGAATGTTGCCGCCCATGAAGCAAGCCTGAAATACATTAAAGATTGTTTCACTGAAAACTGAAAACATAGCAAATATGACTTGATCACGATCAATATCAATTCACTCTACCTACCAGATGCTCCATTTTGTATATTGCTTTGTTGTCCTTCCATTGGGTTACAAATGTAAGATCGCTAAAGTCTTTTACACCAGAAATAAGCCTTTCTTTTGTTGTATTGACAGCCGTTTTCCACATGTCGAGTACGTCGGATCTTTCGCCGTTAGTCAACAGATAATGTTTCAAAAGATACTGCACGCGATGCAAGTTAACTGATTCGTTAAATGCGATGGAGATTTGCTAATGCCACGTTGACGAGACATACCTCGTAAAAACTGTCTCCATGGCCACCCCACGTAACATGAGCTGTTAATAATACAAAAATTAAGCGCTTGAATTTGGGGAAATGTTAACTGTACAAAATAATACATACTAGTTGTGAATTTTAGAGAATACGGATCGATATGTATTGGATACAGTCCGGGTAAAGCCAGTTCAGATTTTTTCTGTTTCAATATGTCAATTACTTTCTGCGCCTAGAAATTTGAATACGTGCCGGGTTACTAGATATATGAAGGAAGCAGACTTTCCTCAAAAAAAAGGAAACCAGATTTACTTTTTTATCATAGATATTGTTCCCGGTAATCTCACTTAACTTTCTAAACTCAAGTTGTAAGCTGCCGATCTCAGCCAAAGAGGATGATTTATGTCTATAATGACTATCAACACCTTTTCCAGCCTTTATGTCAACAGAATGTAAGGGAATTCCAAACGGTGTGTCAAAGGCAGGAAGAAGAATGTCAGCCAGTTGAACAGCTTTATCAATGAAAACTTTGTCCTTTGTTAGATCGTAAGCGCTGATTAGTCCTCCTATAAATAAAGATATTTGACTGAGCATCCAAACACAAAACCGAATAGTGCAAATTGGTCAAACGCGTGCATACAAACCCAAGTATCTTATCGTCGTCTCGAACACTTGTACTACATAATCGTCGGTATCCGTAAAACGCACGTTTTTTACGTGTTCTCTTGCGGCCTTAAATTCCTCTGCAATTCATCCCATCCTAATTAACACACAATCACAAAGCTGTCGACTTCATCCATGATATCCAGTGCCACATACCAGTCAAATTCATAATGATAAGCGTATCTAATGCATCGAAGATGGTAGCACCCCAATTATTTCTTTGTCCCTTCCATCCGCCTGTAACTGGCCTTACTTCGTCATGTCCCCAAGCGTGAGCCTGATAACCTCGAAATGCTCGCCTGAATGCTAGCCTTACAGCATTAATGCGATCTCCGCCATAATATGCGGGTGGCGTAGATGGGAATAACCGTCCGGTCTGAAGGAAATTTGTTTCCACAACACAGGATATAAGCGAAAATAAAGCCGTGAGGATTATTATCAGTAATAATAGAATCGAACACAGACGAACCGTCAGCAGACAGCTCGCTGATTGATTCTGTAATGTAGTTAAAGGTGAGTAACGGTAAGTTCTCATTCGAAACGGAATTACTAAAACAGAATGTGACGAAATTTTGTGGACAGCAGCACTGCATATATACAGTATCAACACCTATATTGATTCCCCATATTTGGTAGGATACAAGTTCACATCTACCTCACTAACGGTACATTTGTACTGATGCTGGTTGATTTATGTGTTCCTGTATGTAAATTAACACACAAATATTCTCATAATTTAGAACGTGTGCCACAAGCAGTTTGTCTGTTACAGTGTATACGGAGTTAACCAAATTAATATCCTGGGAAAGTTTAGACCTTAAATGGATACATCGGAACTTGCCAAAAGCGGTTGGATTTGATCTATAAACAGTATCTGAAGTTTACATCAGCCATGCGATCCACTACAAAAAAACTCTTTTAACGCAGTTTTTAATTGGAATAAAAAAAAATTGTGATCAGCACGAAGCGTTTTCTGTATGTACCAATGCTCCAAGACTAATTTCATGTCAAGTATCTCATGGATCGTGATGAAGGCAATATACGAGTTAAACAAAGACCGTCATGCGGGAGATATGTTAAGAGACTTTTGCTTGAGACTGCATTAAGACGAGCATACGCCGTCAACGCCTCCATCCGGGAACTTCAGCGAACTAATAAAACAACCAAAAACAGCCGAGGCATGCTTCCTTTGTCTCGCGTCGCAAAATAGCTATCTGTTTAGATTACGTCTTGGTACCAAAACGCACCTCTCACATCTATAGTGGTTCTAGATGCACACATGTGATTTAGTAAGCAGATAATGCCGTTGTCATACGTCAGCAAATTGTAATACAATTACTTAATCAGCCTTTTAAATTTTACCACCAATACCAAGTGATGGAAATTTGAAGAATTTCCGAGTTTCCCAGTTGTCAGTGCAGTGCAAAATGCTTACGATAAAAAGTCTGGAACGTTACAAGCGTTCTTTATCCAACAAGAAATATGAAAGTAATTGAAACTTGCAAAATTCCATCAATATCAAAGAGAAGAAGACAAATGCAATACAACAATTAGGAACAATTAAATCAATCATGTACGGGATATCAATGATAAATTTTGGCCAAAGTTGATTAATCCAAGGACTTAATATTAACGTGAATATGACATGATTCATTAATATTATTTGCATCACATGGTGCTCTGTATACACTTTTCACTAATATTACTGTATTTCCAAAATATGCCCTAAGGTCAATGTTTAAAACACATATATAGAGAGTTGTCAGTTAAGAGTATTCCGTATGTGTCTGTAAACATTATTCGGAAGATGAGATCTCGGATCGTACACTTCGCGGTCATGGTGAATACAGAGCCCCGATAAAGCATTCTGGCCGCAATGAAAACTTTGTTTCTAAATCGATGTGAATATGGAGACGAAATATACAAGCAATTTGTCAAAAACGTTGTCACTGTTATCTTTTTATCAGTAGTTACATAACATCCAACGGTTGTATAAATTCTCCAAAATTTCGTCCGTTAATAAAAAGACGACAAGAAGTAAAAAAGACAAGAGAGACTCATCATGACTTATTTTTTCCTTTCGTTCGATTCACACTGTTTGTTCAATCTTTAATGAACTGTTAAGACTAGACTAATCAATGCATCGTCATATTGTCTTAATTCCAGATAGACAGCCGTGAATTATAATAATAATATTAATATTATAATAATAGCTGAGTACTCATAAAAAGTGATTTCCCTTACGCCGTTGCTTACACCAATGGTGTTAAAACGAGCCTTACACCAATAACAAAATGCGGTTTAATGGTCCATACACGCCAGACATAATAGATGAAATCCAAACAACGTTCAACCGCTTTCATAGCTTCTTTTACTTTCGCCGCTAATTCGAGAAGGTGCGTATTACATGGATTGCCTTCATACCATCTATAACAATTCGAAAGGACGTTAAATAGTGATGTAGAAATGTCGTCATGCGCGTTTGCAATATGTATAACTCGTACACACAAATCTGTGGTTTTTCCGCCTCAAACACATTATGTGTCACCACAATACATTATGTCCACAAGCCTTGGATTATTATGCTTTAGTATCAAAGCACTTACACATTGCATGTGCGGCGCACTGGGTGTTGTTTTTAATTCATCGAAGAAGCATAGCGTGGGAACTCATCTATTTTTTAAACACGTGAACATTCCACTGTACTACAGAAAGTATACGTCTCCACTCGTTGCAAAACCGATGGAGTCAAGGAATACGAATTAAAAACGTCGAGCGGGTCAGTTTTATAATATTACTATTGTACTAATGGTTAATTTAGTATATTCTCAATATCCTCGGCAGTTAACCACTTTTTAAACTATTGTCCATTTACAAAGAATATTACTCATAAATAAACCATTTTGTAGGACAATCTTATTCTGATTCTTGAAGATGACGAAAAATTTGCATATGCCACCTTTGGCTCTGTACTTCACGATATGCAAGCAGATAACCCCCTACGACCCATTGTACTTGGTGCCCTCGATACAAGCGGATTTGATGGCGTTTGGAAAGAAATGCTTACCAGAGATGAAAAAGCCGTTTGTTCTTAGTCATCCACCTGATGAATATGTGTCTCTCAATGTTGACACAAATGGTGCTATAAGGATGATGTGTCAGGAACTGATTGATAACTGCTGCAATTCGCTCGATTGTGGTATGGTTGAAACAATCGCTCCTTTCACTATTCCAAGTGGGGTGAATGATAAACATACTAAAGACAGGCTGCAGACGTATGCAGCATACACCTGTTAGAAGCTTTGCAAGTCCATTATTGAAGTCTTTTGTTATTATTATAGATAATGTTTGTATTTATCTCATCACTAATTGATTTTATAGGCGTGATATTTGGACACATCCATCAGACGATCCAATAATGGATTATACTGAAGGAATTATGTCGGAAAAATTATCATGCGATTTTTCGAGACTGGCCCAGCTGTAAAGTATTACAAATAATTGGGGGCCATGGTGAAGTTTATAGATTGGATCTGGTGGTAGGGTCTGCTCAAGGTGACCCACTCCACAGTTTGCCTATCAAAATTGCGGTGTTAGACAGACCTCATTTTGTGGGTTATCGTGTACGCGTGCTAGAGACTTTCACGATACCTCTAAAGCTTCTTAAAAACTGGAGGATTTTGTAAGTCACTGGTTAAAATTTCAACGATTTGGCTCGCCAGCTGCAAGGTCTTGTCAATGAACATGTTACGTTGGTAGGTGAATCTAGTGTTCCAAGAGACCCAAGTGCAATGAATGTTGACGATTTAAATTTCTAGCGCCATGTATGTTTTATATAGGGGCACAGCGGGTACGAGTCGAAAAATACCAGAATTTATTTTTGATAATAAATTGGGTAAAAGTCAACTTGCTTGCACTTTACTGATCCACTACCGAAAGCTGGGTCGCATCAACTCGACTGCAAGGTTTCAGGTGCAGGCGCAACTCCTCATGTCAAACCATTGGAAAGCATTGACCCAAGTGCAATGAATGTTGACGATTTAAATTTTTAGCGCCATGTATGTTTTATATAGGAAAGCATTGATTTATTAAAATTATCATTGTTATTATCAAGCTAATATTCTGGGTCAATTATTTGATGACAGTCATGCTTAACAATGTGGGACTCTTGGTTAGAATTGTATATATTCAAATCGTACTTGATTCCATGTTAACTTTTTGCACACACATGGACAACAGTTAGATTTAACATGCATGTAAATTATACGAGCATTGAATTCTTGGTTGCTGATTCTAGCGAGAAGATTGATTTCACGTTTTCGAAAAATTAAGCAATCGTTATTGTCAATTCAAAATCATACTTGACATTCCGTGTCAATCTTTTGCACACACATTGTCAACAGTTACACTTAGCATGCATGTAACTTTACAAGCGTCGGATTCTCAATGCTAGTTAAAGGTGTTAGCAATTGAGATCGATTTCGCGTTTTCGAAAAATCAAGTAGATCATATTAATATGCGAACTCGAAATCGTATTTAATATTTCGCGCACACAAATTGTCAACAGTCATACTTAACATACATGTAAATTTTATAAGCACGGATTCTTGATTGCTGATTGAGATCGATTTTGCGTTTTCGAGATACATATTATTCACCAATTCTCAACTATCATAATATGAAGGTACATATAAGGGTAATTGTAACAGAATAGCACATTCCCTCTCGCTTTACCCATATATGTATATGCATTAGTATGTATTACGAATATTTTTACTCGAAAGCGGTTGCTGTAATGGACAAAATGGTAATAGTAATATAGAAACTGTTAGTTGTGAAAAATCTAAATTTTACATAAGGAACAAGCGATAAGAAACTGAATGTCAAAACGCGATAGAAGACTCGAGCAACAAGGAGGAAACGATTATTTTTGCGCGAACGAGAAGACAAGCACTTGATATGGTTAAAAAGTTCAAAGGTTTTACAACAGAAAGTATATACGTAATATAATTTCGACGCGTAGATGAAGCCAAACTTGATTGATAGCCAATTGCATGTTTTTAAATGAATCCTCATTATATTCCCGTCCGTGGGGCTAAAAGAGGTATGACTGTATGTGTATATTCCACATAGGAGACCACATTCAATAAATCTTGATAGTGAATATATTAACGTTTTATACTTCAACCGTCTTATTCAAGCTTCTGATTAACCTCTTCGAGTTCTCGAATGGTTTGTAGTACTTTCCACACACTAGGGACGATCAAAAATAGACTGACACCGATAATAGCTACAAGGACGATAACCAACTTAATCGCTACATATGGGATGCCATATGTTAAAGTTTCAAGCACTGCAAAGAGCAAGGAAGTGCAAAGGTCATGAATAAAAGTATAATGGTGAGAATGTACACTTTGTATGAAATCAATTTACCAATGTTGTATTTTATTGCCTGTGATTCTCGCCCCGGAACTATTGATACTCCAGCATAGATTGCTCTCACACGAAGAACTCGCCTCGTCGTGTTAACTTTTGCGTCTTTATGCTGGTTGTGTTATTAGTTAGTAATGGAAAATAGATGCAAAATGATTTAGCCTCATAGTACGCATCCATACTTACATCTGCCAGTTCCTCCAATACGCCTCGTTCTTTTAGGATAGCTGCTGTTTCTTCTATCCCTAATATATCCATAACAAACTCTGTTGGTGACTACGGAAATTGTTCTTAGTAGTTAATACTAGACGCCAAAAATCAAGCCAAGCATGTATCCATCCAATGTAACATACAGATGCAGCATACGAGATCCTAGCTTCATATGTGTGTCTTTGATCTAATTCGTCAAGTATATACCATCGTTCCTTATCGCCAGATTGCAAAACCGAGGATATCTCTGCATTCGGGAAAGGGACTATCATTTCATAGCGTTGTATTGCATATGGTGGTCGGAGAGTCTTTTTGTTTGATATTGAAATTTAATATCGTGTTGTTAATTCATGACATTGTAAATCAAGAAACCTATTACTTACCACTAAAGCGTGTTTCTTGGCCCATTCCTCAATTCCATTAATTATATTAACCGGCACGACATCAGAAGTTGACGTCAGTGTTTCTTTTTCTATATTCGCTTCAACGACGCTCAACAAAGGAGCAATAATAATCAAAATTAAATAATAAAAAAATCTATTCATTTTTTTAGGTCTGTTTGGACATAAATTATTTTTGCCCTTCTTTTAGTGTATATGTGAACCCCAAGATCTTCACTACAGTAACGTGACCGTATGTACGACGTCCCCAGCCAGTTGAAATATTGTGTCGCAAAACACTGCTATCGCTTTAAATATGATGACGTTACAGCAAAAAAAAAGCCGATTACTTGATAACATCAATATAATCAAAATTTAGCACAAAACAAGATGTTATGCTTACTTTTATTTTAAAGCAGTATTACTTTCTAACCACTTTTTAGCGAGTACCTCGTTGTGAATAAAAGTTTCTCGCAATCTACTTGATAACTACAAATTTTTATGCTGATTAATATTAAATAAACGTTTGAAACTAATAGATTTGTTAGATAATAATTAATATGGAATGCACTCACCATTTATGCTCAATAACCTTCTTTATTGAGTCTGCTATGTTAATTATGCGTTTTCTGATTCAGGTATTTGGAATCTGTAAGTAGCCAAACATCGCGTTGTCTAACAGAAAATATTGCTGCCTGCGTCAAAGTACTAGTAGTATTTTAGAGAAAATTCTCTGAAATTTCTGTCGGTTACACTTTTTTCGATTTTCGGTAGTTCACTGTTTCGAAGATACCGATGCTCCGAGGTTTGAGAATGAGTGGGAGCTATGCATCAATCCATGTTTGTTAAAAATGAGTTGTTTGTTCGGTGAGCTTGACTGCTCTAAGTTGAGGCAAACTGTGCCTATTATAAACTTTGGTGTCGCTTCAGATGCTCCTAATATTTTGGTCTTAGTCTTATGCATTTACGTCATAAAACTGTCATTATTTTCCACAAATATTTAACATTTCCTTGTCTGTACAATATGCTATATTTAGCATCAATACCAACCAGTCAATGAAAAGCAGTGACAATTACGCAGCTATTTAGAAAAATAAAGTTTCCGCTTTTTCGATGCAGACTATAAATAATACTACGATATATGTGTAAACTTTGCAGAACGATTACACTTTGAGGAGGTTTTATTCGTTGTTGGTGCAACTTTGATAACTATTTTCGAATTAGCAATCATATTCTAAATCAAGCCATGCATGGTTTAAGAAAAATGTATTAATGTTGGTTTGGCGTAATAACATTCCGGTTTAGTTTGAAAACGATGACGAACCTCTAATTAAATTTTTGTATAGTTGACCATTTTAAGAAATATTTATGTCGCGATACAGATTTATAAGTACGCTATTCTGATTGATTGCGACGATTTAATTGGTTGATTTTTTCGTCTATAAATAACTGACGGTCACAATGTCATCAATACACTGTCGAATTACGCGTTATTGTCATTTCTTGGAACACCGCAATACAATGTATCATCGCTGTCTATTAATAGTTTTGATTTGTGTATTGATTAAAACATCAGACAGGGAATCACACAATACATCGTCATCATACATTTTATTCTACAACCACAGCTCCTTCATACATACATAGCAGTATTACACACGGTCATAACTCCACCTGAGACAAAACCACGGGCATTATATGTATATATTACTATGATACACATATGTTCCTTTGGTTGCGGGTGACATATATCGATATACTTTGATTAGTGACGTTTAAACTACGATTTATGCTCACGATCTAAATATCGGTCTTGTTGTTACAGTCTTTATCTCTAATAACTCTTCTCGACCTGTCTTCAAATTTTTCAGCCCAATGTAGAGACTTTATTGTTGATTGACACGCTTTACAAGGTTTTTAACTGCCATAAAACACTCTACGTTGCGTTGTACTTTCATAATGCTGTATATTCCAAATGTTTGCACGCAATCACAAAAATGGCGTCACCGTTTGTGTTATATTCTCAATAGAGACGACACAATATTTCAAAGCCGATGATTGGCTGAAGACGTCGTACATACGGTAAGTGCGTGTGTGTGTTATGATTTGATTTCTCGATCAAATTATGAATAAGGGATAGAACGCCCACCACGGACAAAGCGAATACACTTGAATATGAAATAAATGTGCCAACGAAAGCAAGCTAATCCATCCTTAACTATTAAACAATATAAGCACAATTTGCAAAAGACATACTCAATAACGTGAAAATTCCGTAAATCACATGATATAGACACTCAATTACCCGACACGACTATATTCTGATAATTGCGTTCACACGCAACAAACCAGACAAAGTTCTGTTATTATTATGTGTGATATTGAAAGTTAACTAAGATGGTGACTTTGAATTGCATTTAATTAACCTATATTATGCAAAAGTGTGACTGACACTCAACCTAATGGGGCATGCTGCAACAAAACCTATGCAGGAAAAGGTGCAGAGCTTTTGGATTTAACTGTCTAAATTGCTATTGCGGAATAGCTCTAAATGTGAATAGATATTGCTAATATTAATTTATGTCATTCATTTGAGTGAATTGCAAAAATCAGGTCAATGTTCTACTCTTCTTTTAACACAGACGTTGTATTGTCATACGTAGCAAGTCAGATAAATATCTGTCACACTACCTACCGTGATGCGATTACAGTACAAAGTTTTCACCTGGGAAGGTCTTATTCTGATGCAATCAGACATGCTTAGCTATAACATATAATAATTAACGTTTTAACAATTGTGGGAAAAGCTATAACAATAAACAATGGTCTGTGAGCACCGCCCATGTCGATCTGGACAGTCATAATTTTTGAGCGTGACGTCCGAAATTTATAAAAGTCGGCATTAAAACTTCATGCACCTTGTGCGCTTCAGACGCTGACGATTCTTAAGATTTGACGGTTACAGGTATCATATCTCGTTGAATCAGGGTCAAAAACTATATTAAAGTAAAATGTGCGATTGTTGTCTTTGGCCAATCATATCTTGTTGCGTAGCATATAACTGCGCCCGCCTCGAACAAGTTACCCAAAATTGCGCCCTTTTCAGACGTTTTTGACGGGCAAAATTCTTTGGACATATTGATAATATTTTGACAATACGCTCTGCTTTTCTTTTTCTTCGTTTTCTTCTTATTAATATACAGATTTAAAAATTAAATAAGAAATGGCAGCTACCAGCCCGTCAGAGTTTAGCAATCCATTAAGGAAATTTAAGTTGGTATTTCTGGGTGAACAGAGCGGTACGTTATAGGGTATTACGCTAGTTTCGCCCTCCATCTTGAAATAGGATGTCCGAGTCATGTTAATGAGGTTAACGTTGTCTCTTTCTTTATATCCGTTTTCTTATCCATTTCGTCGCCGCACTGGCTTTTATTGAACCCCACCGTATGCGGTTTATAACTGAAGTTGGGAAGACTTCGTTGATTACACGATTTATGTATGATACTTTTGACAACACGTATCAGGTGAGCATCTTGTTGCCTATTATATTACATCAGGAATGTGGAGATGATAGTCAACTTATATCTCTTGACAGGCTACAATTGGGATAGATTTCTTATCGAAAACAATGTACTTGGAAGACCGTACCGTGCGGTTGCAGCTATGGGATACTGCTGGACAGGTAACGAGAAGCAGTTTCCAGTTATCTACCATGTGTGTCGTCCTAACATTACACGGCTTGGTTCATTACAACTCATCTAATTCACACAGGAACGTTTTAGAAGTCTCATTCCCAGTTACATTAGAGATTCCTCTGTGGCCGTAGTTGTGTATGATATTACAAGTGCGTTAATTCATTATCATTGATTTCTATTCTAATTTAAATGTACATTTGGATAAACTGAGTTTTCTTTTTCCTTGATGCACCCACAATATATCAGACCGAAATTCATTTATGAACACTGCGAAATGGATCGATGATGTTCGTGCTGAACGTGGTAATGATGTCATCATTGTATTAGTCGGTAACAAGACCGATTTGAATGATAAGAGGTAATACTATACTGTTATGGCTAATTTCAGGCTTGGGGTAATATAACGTTGCGTTACATTGCATTACATATCATTACATTATGCAGGCAAGTTTCAACAGATGAAGGAGAAAAGAAAGCCAAAGAATTCAGTGTTATGTTTATTGAAACGAGCGCAAAGGCTGGTCATAATGTCAAAACACTTTTCCGGAAGATTGCGCAAGCTCTTCCTGGAATGGAGAATACAATGAATGAACCACAGAATCAGCGTAAGTGTCCTTTTCTGTAAAACATGACCGAGTCGCTAATCATCTGTAACTAGTTAAGGTCTGACTCAACACTTATTCATCCAACGTTTCGTCTTCCTCTTCCAGTTATCGACGTCAACATTAATTCTGGATCACAGAATAATAACGAAGGCTCGGGTTGTACTTGTTAATATATGTACTATTATTATACACGTAATGATTGAATATTAGATTATATGTACACTAAGTAACTAGTTAAGTTCTAGCTCATTATTCCCACAGTTCATCCGTTCCCAATAGATTTAAACAAGATCTTCGCTCAAACCCTTACTCTGTATTTTTTGATCTTATTTGTACTATGTCCACACATCTTGAATATTGTTTTCTTCTGTCCATCTCTATTCTGCTCCGCCTTAGCTACAGATGGCTCACGGATTCTCATTGGTTTGTCTTCGGTTTTTGCTTCCTGTACCGTGCACAACCATTATTGTCATAAGCTTTGCATAATATTGCTTTTTTGGTATGATTCTTGTACGAGCCCTGTAATATCGTCCGATTTGGAAATAATTAAATGATTCTTTTTAGAATTTTCAGAATATGCCGTACGTAGCAATTATTGAAACGTAGCCTTCAGGTTATTTGTAATATTTATTCTCACCGCTAGAGAATTAATAGTTATAGTATTTAATTTGGTCCCCCCACTTTCTCGCTGCTATTTACTAGGTTCCTCTGTTCACAAATTATATTGATGTAAATGAAGTTCGTGGTTAACCGCACAATTACCCAGTGAAGTAAATTTATTTCTGTTGATACAGTGATGAGATATATAATATTAATATTAAGAATTTTTTTGAGGAGTTGACATGACAGGTGGTAAACAAATAAAGAAGGTGGATTCTTTCACTTAACACCAGAGCACAAAATTGCTGTTCTCTTTTTGTTCAGATTAATCAATTCCATCTTGGTAGCATTCAGCTTTTGCAAAAACCCATAGCTCCCACCCAGTTTGAGTGTGTCCATCCGTTCTTTGTCATATGTGAGGCCACCTGACACTTCACCACATCCAATATCAGGTTGTCAAGCAGCTTGATGCACACATTGACTTTATACCCCATTCTTGCTTGCTCTGCGGGGTTCTTTATTAATTGGCTAAATATAAATATGAAATGTAGTTGCCATCAATAAACCTCAACAATAACCATCAGAGGTTCAGTAGATTTTGTTATAAATATTTTGTGATGACAAGACATGCTAACATATGCATACACTTCATATTCTGATTCATAATTCAATAAATTATTATTATGATTATTCTAGTGTCTTGCAACAATAAAAATTTTATCATGTGACGTAAATGAGAGGCTTGTGACAACAATTTTGAACGCGAACTCATTCATAAATCATGGACTTGTTAATTTTAATGTTCACTTTATCACACCATAACATGATATAAAAATAATCCGAAGATTTCGTTCAAAATTCGCGAGCTGGTAAAGACATGATCAATTTTTTTGTAACGCAAGAAGTAAAACAGAAAAGGGCTTTACCAACACTATTTAAAGCCTTTATGGTCCAAAGTTTTCAATTGAGTCTTCGCTTCTATTTTATGGATTATCTAAGTATATTATACTGTTATACACTCACTGGACAAAAGTCTACGTAATTTTTGTCGATCACATAGTAAAACATATGAAAAATCTATTTTTTCGA
>CAJVPJ010000484.1:0-23822 GCA_910592205.1 Paraglomus occultum | reverse complement strand
AGCATTGAAGGCATTCGGGAAGTCACTTCCATCTCAACTGGAAGTATTGAAACCATCTTACATAATGAAATTTCCGTAAGAAAGTGTGCGCCAAATTAAAATTTATTATGTAAATAAAAATGTTATAAGCATTTGTGTCAAAACTTTTTGAACGCCCCACGTATGAAAAAAAGTATCGAAATAAATTGTTTGTTATACAATAACTTAAAAGCAGATTGCCTCTTTTGCATTAGTTTCTTAATAAGCTAACCGGTATCCATAAATATTATGCAACATAAAACCAATTTTAATGGCGGTACTTGACGTTTGCGATTGCAGCAATTACCGATTGGTATAAAATATCACAAGAATATGCTCCTATCTGCCAGAACTAATTTCGCTCTTTAAAACATCGTATAGAAAGTTTGCACCCAAAGTCTATGAATAGCCCAGCCCGTTCGATATGCTCCGTGTTTACTTTGGTATTACCATCAAGGAGATCAGAGAGCCACCTGCAAAAATGGTCAATCGTATCATATTTATCCCAATTGTACCCTCCTGATGAGAGACAGACATTGTTTACGTGGATTAGCCATTTCTCCTCAGCAGAAAGAAGCACCATTCTTCAATACCACTCAGACGTCACATAGATGTCAAATCAGGCGTGATGGATGTATTTCCCTGATGAAGGATTAGGATATTATCCGTTTGCTGGATTAGACACTTTGAGAAATATGTTTGATTTGACTATGCGTATCTTTTATATATCTAAGCTGACTTATCCAGCTAAAGATATCAGTTTGTTTTATAACACACATGTAAAATTTAAACGCAACGACGTATTATTCGCGTGGAATGCAAAAAAATGTACAATTTTAGAAAGGGTTGAATGGGAGAATATTTGTAATCGCCAGAATATTTTCATCACGTTGGTATGTATCAAACACTCGATTGCTAATACGATTAGTTTTTTTAGTTTATCTTATCGTAAGTATGCTTTTTGCAATCGATAGGACTTTGGTATAAACCTAATCGTTATCAAATAATCGGATTTACATGCATAAAATTTTCCTTTCTAGGATCGGGCTATTTTTATCGTAGTATTTTTAATTAATATTTTGATGTCCCAATCACATCGCAGAATTTTCGAAGAAATTCGGGGCCTTTACGCTGAATCAGTTTGGCGGAGAAGCATGGACTCACTTCTGAGAACTGTACATGGCAAAAGTCGCAAGAAATAAAAGCAACATTCTAGTCCATCCGTCTCTAAAGTGGAGGCTTCCGTTTTTAGTAACGGCCGTGACAATTGTGCTGTTATTACACCACATAAAAACGTACGTTGTTGTAAGACCATCTGTAGCAACCGTAGACATTCCTATTCACGACCCGTATGAAGAAACTCCTCCTAATGATTCATCCATAGGAACCCTTCCTCAAGATCTGTACGAAGAAACTCTTAATAATTTATCCGTAGAAACACCTCCGCAAGACCTGTATGAAGGAACTTCTACCGTAGAAACCCCTCCTCAAGAAACTTCTCTTCAAGACTTGTATGAAGGACCTCCTCCTCCTAATGATTTATTCGTAGAAAGCTCTCCTCAAGACTCGCATGAAGAAACTCCTCATAATGACCTATCCGTAGAAATCACTCCTCCTAACGATTCATCCGCAGAAACCCCTCCTCAAGACCCGTACGAAGAAGCAATTAAACACTTTTCTCCCTTTGCCTCTGAATATTCTCTTGCGACATGTTTTAATTTACCTAACCGTGTCAAACGCAAATCGTTCAAGGCATACGGGCCACCCGGAAGAGAACTTTCGATATTTCATTGGCGGTACTTGACTTATCAGATAGCAGACACTGTCGATTGGAAAAAACGTTCAGCAGAGCTGTGCCCATATCCACCAGAATTAGTTCCATTTTTTAAAAGATTTTATAACAAATTTGTAAAGGGACGCACTCCCATAGTCAGTGCATGGCCAATTGGATACGCTCCTTGTTTCCTTTGGTATCTATTTCATGAGAGTGTGAGAGGCACCTGCAAAAACGGTCAATCATATCATCTTCACTTCAACTATACCATCTGGCGAGAAACTGACGTTATATTCATCGATTATCCCTTCTACTTTAAACAAGAAGAAGCGCCATTCTTCGATATTACTCAAATGCCACCCAGACGTTCAAACCAGACATGGTGGATGTCTTTCCCGGAAGAAGGATTGGGATATTATCCATTTGCTGGACTAGACACTTTCTGGGGTGTATTTGATCTGACGATGGGTTCGCCTGATAATATATTTGACATTTATAAGCCAACATATCCGGTTGAGAATATTGACCCGTTTTATGATACTCATGTGAAATTTGAGAATAAACGCAACGATGTGTTATTTGTGTGGATAGCTGGGAACTGTTATGTACCAAACAAGCGGGAAGATTATGTCCGAGAACTAATGAATCATGTAACTGTGCATTCGTACGGCAACTGTCTGCACAATCAAGATGCTTCGGATGAGATATTGAAAAAATACGGACTGGAAAAGGGACCAGCCCCAGGTTATTGGAAAAAACATATGTATGAAATTAATAGAGACATTCTCTCTGCATATAAGTTTGTTCTTGTCTTTGAAAACTCTAATTGTGAAGGATATGTGACAGAGAAAGTATACAATGCGCTGTTGGTGGACGCTATTCCCATATACATGGGCGCGTCTGATATTGATGATTATGTACCGCCTGGGAGTGTGATTAAAGTAACGGATTATGAGAGCACGAGTGCATTAGCAGAACATGTTGAACGGATAGCCAATAATAAGACACTATACGAAAGTTACTTTGCGTGGAAAAAAGACACAACACACGAGAACTTTTGCAAAAAGTGTCATCCTCTTGACGATTCAGATGTATGTGCATTTTTAGAGAGAGTTGAATGGATATAAGGATAGTTGTAATTGTAAATTAGTATGTCAGTATCAAACACCGTATAATAATTGCCAACACAATTATATTTTACTGTAATTACTTTTCGCGTCGTTTGATTATTTCACTGTTCCTAATGAGTGCTGCTTATTGAGAAGACATGCGGTAATAGCAGGGATGATTGCATACCGATCATCATACGGGGTAGACATCATTTTATTTGTTAAATCTGCTCCACCTGATAAACTAATTAGTATTGTGTGGGGTTTCCTCTAGCATTTACTGTATTACAGTCTGTATACGACGAGGTATAGCGTCTACTAAATTTCCCCTTCAATGTTATATCAGTGCTGTAAATAACTCATTTGAGTTTTTCCACGCTTCTCATTCGTTTTTCGAGTTCGGTGGAATCTGCCACCGCATCCCATAGACGTTCTATTCTATAGGATTAGTTTGGAAAGCCAAATGACCTGAGATCGAGATTTTATGCGGACCATGGAAGAGATAACATGTCACTATCCTCTTTGAGCTGATATGCTTCTGCTGTCCGATTCGTATGTCGAAATCGGTGCCGCTTACTGTTTCCGTAAGACTTTCGCTATTTCGCAACTCCTTTACTCGCTTAGCCACACTTTGTCCAAAGCAAACTTCATTATCTGCTTGAATCGGCGAACTGTTACACTGAAATTTTCTGCTGTAAAATAGTATATTAATATCAGAATCTTTTTCTTTTTTCCGAAAACCCACTATCGTCTGTCTGCATGTACTATGAAAATTGCAATGATTTTTGCATCATTTTGAAGTTAATTGATTGTATTTTCGAAAAAAATAGTGTCCTATTATCGCTCTAAAGCTGGTGTTCGGTGAAGTGACAGTACCATATTAAAATGTATGAAAATTATATCTGTAACGTTGGTACTGTCATTTCACCGAACGCCAGCTTAGAGCGATAATGGGGCTAAATATGTCACTATTTTTTTCGAAAATACAATCAATTAGCTTGCAAGCTGAGTTGATACTTTTTGCCGGGCGAGTGTACCTGACATCTATCTTTGTAACATAACTCGTGCAATTTTGACAATGCTCCCAAATCTCGTCGTATGTTGTTGGGATGTCGAATTCCGCAAGTTTAATTGACGAATAGAATCCAGCCCCGACATAAATGACAAGAACGACGCGGATGAAAATTACGATGAATATAAAGCCATGCATCAGCAGTTTCGTGCATGCATGTAAGACTGTTTTCGAGAACACTCATTTTCTGCGGTCGCAATAGCTTCAAACAGAGCCATGCATATCCCTAAGAGTCTTTTGCACCTCTCTTATTATTTTCAAGCTTTAATCACAGAGCGAAAATTTGTGACCGCCACACCTTTTGCGAGGTTGCGTCTCTGAAATCAACAATAGATATATGAATTTAACATACCGTGAATAACCAGTCTATGTGAAATCCTTGCGTTTTATCTGCTGCGTCAACTGCCTCCTTTCGGGGACACTTTGAGGTTCATGAAACCAGATTTCACTAATTATTGGCATGTAATATGGTCATATTAATCCAACTCTCAAAATTACAAAAATATAGTATTATCTCAATAATCTAAACATTATTGAGTATTACACAACATTTGTGTTAGTATTAACATTATACTTTTTTATTTTGTTATCCCTGGCTTTTAGCCACATTTCCTTATTTATTCAGTTTAGTCTTGTCTAGACAGTACATAGTTCTGCTTTTCTATCCATGTACACTCCCTGACATGGGTCATGAGACTGTTCTAAAATTTGCTAGTAAACAGTTAAATTTAACACATTATTATAATAAGCTGTAGCTAGAAAAATAATTATTATATGCTATACATATAAAAATGTTGTACCTCAGTTGGGGACCTGTCTCAGTTCTGAACTGAGACAACTGAGTT
The DNA here is from genome assembly GCA_910592205.1 of Paraglomus occultum. NCBI lineage: Eukaryota > Fungi > Glomeromycota > Glomeromycetes > Paraglomerales > Paraglomeraceae > Paraglomus > Paraglomus occultum. Next base: position 19,004 of record CAJVPJ010000484.1, on the reverse strand, counting down.
CTGGACTGAGTAACTGGGTTCTGAACTGAGACAGGTCCTGAACTCAGACACAACAACAATATACTTTCACATTCTAACCCAATATCTGTTACATGTGAGATTAATAATAATAATTATTATTATTTAATTTTTTTGTTATTTTTTTTTTTCAAAAGTACAATCAATTATTTTCAAAACATATACTAATACATAGTCGACCTCGTTAACCCGAAGCCCATGGAATCAAAGCTTACCTCGGATTAGTGAGGTTTTTTCATAATTAGAATTTACTATAGAACAAATAATTATTTTAATTTGGGTCAAACATATATATCGCGTACAAATTATATATGGAATTCCGGAAATTATATAGTGGCGCAAAATTATATACAGCGTTTACAAGAAAATTCTACTTCAAAAAAATTTTAAAAAATATTGTTAAATATAGTAGAAAGCAGTGAGAAAGAAAAGTGTTTAACATTTTCCGAAATCTAATAAACTTGTCATAATATTATAATTGTTATCAAGATTTGATTCTATGGTGATATACACAAGGAGTTGTGGGCTGGAAAAGACTAATAAATAGCGCGCAAAAGTTTAGACTATAATAAGCCCACTTGAACAGATTAGCGTTTGATATATGTATGAGAAGCATGAAATTGAGTATATGATACATTTACATTATAATTAACATACTGTATATGCATGCTTAATTATAGTTTTGATAATGAATAATAGAATACGTTTCCTTTATTATTATAAATTATCCATTCCAATTTGACATAAAATTCCAAACTGGCAGAATTCCAAATTGACATACAACACTTGTTATGTTTCAAGACTGGAATGTATGAACACAGCGGAGGCGAATGTCTTATCAATTAAGCGTTTCGTTTAATAAGTTTTCTTATGTGTGTTGTATGTCAGATCGAAATTTATGTCAATTCCGAAGTAACATATGTCAGATTAGAATTTATGTCAACCCCGAAGTGACATATTAATATGTCAGATCGGAGTTTATGTCAATTCCGAAGTGATATGTGTCAGATCAGAATTTTATGCTTCCAAACTGACAATATATTATTCAATAAAACACTGTCATATTTATTGCTAATTTTCTATTATTCTCATCTGACACATGTCAGTTTGGAAGCAACATAAAATTCTGATCTGACATCAACATGTGTCTTGCATTCAAATTCAACAATTGAATTGGTTGATTATTACTAACACGTGATTACCGTTTATCCCCAGCATCACCATGAAATTTCACGTTCACATGATTATTTCTATATTAATATATATATTTTGCTTCTATAGTTTCACCCACTGCAGTCATGTGAACGTGAAATTTTCATGGTGACGCTGGGGTAGTTTACTGTGACTAAGGAGGGGTGACTGTACAAAGGATTCATAGACGGTCATGTGATTAACATATGTTACACGATAAGTTTTAATAATGAATTTACTATTATTTTGTAAAATAAGATTCGATTTTTGTTGACGTTTTGATTCAAGTTCAGGTTCAATAGTTTGGTGTACCTACTACCTACAGTTCCATAGCCTTGTTCAATTTAGGGTACTTAGCAGAACGTGTGCTAGGATCCTGTTTTGTTGAAAGCATAATAAGCCTTTTTTTTTTGGATAAATTTTGGTTACAGTTGAGCGATTCATGTTAAAAATTATACTTATTATTAAAGTGTTTGGCAATGTCTGCATGGTTCAAGGTAGAATTTTGTTTCGCGTATTCGCAAATTTTGCGTTTATTGTCAATACTCAATTGAACTCTTTTTTTTTCGGTTGATGTTATGAGGACATTGTGTAAAAATTCAATGGGATATGTTTATTACCTTAATTAATATTAAGGCTTGTTTTTGGAATTCATTACGTTATATGATGTAATATTTATCCAATACTACCGTACTGTGTAAATGTGTGGTGGCTTGTTTATCGCTGATATAATAAGCTGTAAATGCATTTAACATTATGGTCCCTTTGTTTGTTGTGGATCCTGCCACGAATAATTACCATGAGAATAATTTCCTTGCTACAATATTAATATAATAAATTGGTTTAGCGACTGTGCAGAGGGATTTATATATAGACTTCATAGTGACGAGAATCCAAAATCGGTGACTGTGACTATCACTATGATGTGACTGTATAGGAGGAAAATCATTATGGAAAAAACCGGGACCGAACCAAATTGTGACTATAAGCCAATGTGACTGTATAGGAGGTGACTGTAGGGGAGGTCGACAGTATCAAGTATATTTTTGATAAAACTAATATATAGTACTTTTGGTTAGCATCCGTTATACAGTAGCTTTATCGAGAGAATACTAATAAAATCCGGTATATCGAGACACATTTTATTAGTGTTGGATTAGGATTTGTTCCATATTGTGCGACTTGGAGGGTAAATTCTAATTCGTCCTACATTATTTCTCTCTCAAATTAGATCGCTAAGGTTTATTATTATTACCCACAATGAACTATTTTTTAAACTTGTCGAGTGCGATGTCGAAGACTGGTGTTGGGCGAAGACCTGTGTGGAAATTATTAGCAGTGACTGTCATACTCGTGGCATTAATTACCTTTTCTTTAAACTTTATACATTCATATTATAGCGTCACTGTGCCAACTAGCGATGAAATAGCATACACTCCACCACCCAGGCCGTCTAAACCGTCTAAACCGTCCTCATCTCTAGCACCTCTTCCTTCTTTACCACCACCATCTATACCAGCTCCATTAAAGGCGCTTGGTGACGTAAAATTAGCGCCATCGCCCTTCCTTGCCGAATATGTGCCTACCACATGTGACACTCTACTGCATGATAGCTTTCCCAGATATCGCACCTTTCGCCTTAAAGGTCCCCGTAATCGTGAAGTATTAATCTTCCGCTGGCTCCATTATACGTTCCTAACCCACAAAGAACTATCCTGGCCAGACGCTGCGCGTGATCTCTGTCCTTATCCACCTGAACTTGCACCGTCTTTCCGACGAATCTTTGAGAGATTTGCGCCTTCCCCATATTCTGACATAGCTACGTGGCCAGCCGGATATGCGCCATGCTTTTTCTGGACTCAACTGGATTATGGAGAGCAAGGCACTTGCGAGGGAGGCACGAGTTGGAGAATAACGGCGAACTTTACCCGGTGGCGTGAAGCAGACGTAATGTTAATAGACTTTCCATATCTTCTCCGAGAGGATTACCCACCATACTATGACCTTGCGCGCTTTCCGCCAAAAAATACAAACCAAGTTTGGTGGTTAAAACTCGTAGATGAGGGTCTAGCATACGAATGGTATGCCGGACTTAGAGGTTTCCGTGAATTGTTTGAAATGACCATGGGCCCTCCCGCGCGGGTTTTTGACATATTCCAACCGACTTTTGGGATTTCTCGAGATCGTATGCCTGAGTTCTACAAAACTGATATACCCTTTGAGAAGAAAAAATCAGACGTTTTGGTTGCATGGATGGCTGGAAATTGTAATCCCAAGAACAATCGAAACGAATTCGTCGACGAACTTATGAAGTATATCACCGTCGATTCGTACGGCAGCTGTCATCATACCAAAAACGTGCCCGAATACGTTCTCAAAAAGTACGGAATTAAGCCTGAGGGCAACGCGACGGCGCATTGGCAGGCGAATATGTATGAAGTCAAGCGAGATACACTGTCACCCTATAAATTTATATTGGCATTTGAAAATTCCAACTGCGCTGGCTATGTCACGGAAAAGGTCTATGATCCGATGCTTATCGATGCCATCCCAGTTTACATGGGTGCGCCGGATATTGATGATTACGTACCCCCGCATTCAATTATAAAAGTGTCAGACTTTAAGACGGTCAAGGAGTTTGCAGATTACATAGAAAAGGTGGCAAATGACAAGACTTTATATGAGAGTTATTTCGAGTGGAAGAAAGATAAAACTTATGACAGTTTCTGTGAAAAATGTTGGAAGGGTGAAACATCGTACATGTGTAAATTTTTGGAAAGAGCCGAGTGGGTTGGATGAGAAAAAGTAATAGGAGTATTGGATTTATAGACTTAATTATAGAATTCTTGTTTCTTTGAGTGAATCACTAATTAAAACGTTTGTGAAAAAAGCAGTATTTATTTAAAATCTTCTACATACTTGGTGACTGCTGATCTGAATAATGAGACGATGGCATGATAATATTGGTTCTCACAGCGATCGGAGAAACACTCTCGTAAACTTTTGTCAATTGTTTTCACAATTAATTATGCAATAGGTAATTCGCGTTTGTATAAATTATTCAAGCGAGCGGAAGGTTAGGTGTGAATTAGGTATGAGAGACGTGGCTAGTGGATAGCGATGGAATATTGATATGTTTATTAACGTACATCGTAATGTATTTACTAAAGAGAATAAGTTTGATAGTCCCGTAAAATACTTGCTCTAATGCTGAACCGGGCTTAACTATATAAGATTATCATCGTCTAGTATTTGTCAAAGACATGGTTGATTGGTTGGAACGAAAATTAACAATGATGCAAATATCAGTGCCATATTTACTTATTAATCACGGATACGTAATGTATTTCGTGCTACTAAAGAAGCATAGTCTTCAAAAAAAAAATAAAAAATTCAGCCATTTACATAATTCAATGTCCACTTTGTCTGGTTTTGTCGCAGTCTGCCCCAAATTAACTGCCTCAAAAATGCCCTTCTCCTAAAATAAGAGTTAAAATTTTCAAAGCTTTCTTAATGTGAAGCGCATATACTACTACTTAGTAACAGGAACTTTGCTGTCTAATAGTATTAAATAAAAAAAGCTTTTACGGTCGGCTGAGAGAGCGGTTATCTTTCGCGTAGGCTACTGCATCATCGCTGGTGCAATCCAGTATGTGATAATCAACACGATTTTTTAGTTCTGGCTTTAGTTCCCATAAAGTGCAGTAGAATATGCATAAATTATGTGACAACATCGAAATGAATATCACTCTGAACTTATTTCGATTTGGGTCAGAACAACGTCATCAGTCACACAGGTCAATTTTCAGCCACGCCATAATCAACCTCTCATTTATGTCACATAATTATAATAGGATGTCCTCTTTGTCTGGTTTTGTTGCAGCATGTCCAATTTTACAAATGTTGTCTATTCATTCCTCATAATATCTCATTACTCTATCAAAAATAGGATTCTCAATGACTTCATCATTAGCATCTTGAACCTCAGGATATTAATTATTTAAGTCTTGGTTATTATTATTACTCTAATCCCTACTATCCATATTAATTATCTAGTGTTACTTGTATTTCTCCTCTATTGTATATTAATATTAATTTATTTTTTAATGTTAACAATTAAAATAAGCTTTTTCCTGCTCCATTTCCCCTCAAGGATATAACATTGTTGTTTACCATATTCATTTCGTTATTGCCTTGTATATTAGTATGGACCAATTTTCACCGCACTTTAATAAAAAATTTTTATTTTACTTAAAGTCATAACATAATTAATATAGCACTGTCTCCATATAAAAATAAAATATTAATTTTTTTTCATAATTATTGTTTGCTTTCAAAGTAAAATCAAAGTCCCAAAACAGCCGTTGCATAGCAGTCGAGTTAGTATTAGCAAAAATGTTGTTGCAATAAATTATGCAAAATAAAGGTTTGGTTTTAGACTGCTTGAAAGCACCAGCTATGTTCTAAAAAAGGTTTATGTATAATATTAATTGTTTATGTTTGGAATAAATTTGTAAAAACTGTAATTTATTACTATAGCCTTTTTATTAATTTTCCAGTACTAATTAAACTATTTACAACAAAAAATGCTAATACAAATATGTTTGCAATTTTTGTTAACAATTTAGTTAGCCCAAACCAAGACATGCTTTTCGTGCATAAAAGTTAAATGTCAAAAACGCGTTAAAACCGTTTTTGTGAAATTCATTATTATCTATTACGAGTACAATTTGTTATCGCGAAATAACATTAATTACTGCCAAAAGTTTACCTTATACGTAAAAATTTATAAAAATATGTTTAATATGACCGCCATTATTTTTTTCCGGGATTGTAATTGTCGTCCAAAAGTTAATATTAATTCGAGATAGTAGCATGAATAGCCAAAGAATTACTACGCCGCTCATATACAACCGCTCTCTTTGTTGCTGAGTTCGAGTTAGGGAGGAAAGGGATTAATTTTTGTATGCTCCGAAATCCATTCTTATCCGCTCTTATCATCGTAAATAAGCCCTCTTTAATTACAAGCCTCCTTACTATTAACCAAAGTCACCCGTGTATATGATATTGACTTTAAAAAAGAAAAAAAAAATTTATTTTTTTTGGGGGGGGGTTATTTTCGAGATAATAATTTTTGGGGCCTTGTTTTTAGGGCGCTTGTTATTTAGATGCCCAAATTTCTGTGGGACAAATAATTACTCATTACTATCATCTGGGATAATACTTGGCCTAGTTCTTTCTCTTCTAATTTAGTGGATATTCACTTTCTTCGAATTACTGAATGAAGTAATCACATAATAATAACCGCTGGCCTCCAATATTTTTGAAATGATAACTTTTTCGGCTCGACTAGCAAAACGTAAATATTCTTTCTGTCCAACGGATGATCCGGCACATGATAATGATTAAGAATGTCATCATAATGATGATTTTTATGTGACTCGTGTGAATTTCCAATTGGTGATTGCTAATTCGGTTAGGCGCAGAGCACAAGACGATGAGAAGTACCATGGATTCACATTCTGTATGTAATACAAATAGTTACTTTGGTGAGAAGTTGCATCAATTTACACTATTTTAAATTTTGAGATCAAAAGCTTGGCGCAGAGTGTATTCTTGGCTTTTCCGAATTGATCGTATCGTGTGACAAGTATATAAACTCAAAAACGAAACGTGGTAAAATTATCTATATAATACTCGTATAATATAAATAAATATATATATTTGTGTAATGATCGAATTAGTGAGGTAAATATTTACAATTGACGTGTATTCTGAAAGACGCTTGATTAAAAATTTGAATCAAAAAGTCACCAACAGAGATGTTGTGTTCCGTCATATTGATATTTAATTGACTCGTTGCGTTTAAACGCTCGTACCAATCCTGGCAAGTATACAAACAGACTGCCACGTCTAAAGGGTCTTACTACTCGCCCTTGGTGATTTATAACTTGACAAATTTCAAAAGAGCACTAAGCCAATAAAATGGTATGGCATTCCATTTAGAGCTAATATTTGTAATCAAATGCTAAGCAATAGTAAATAGATTCATAATTAATAGTATTATTCACTTGACTCCCGAAACCAGATAAAAACATTTCTACAACGCTATTACAACATTTTCTACTTGATCATTTTTGTCATCTTGGGTTGGTAAGAAATAGTAGTTGGAAAAGTTCACGCATCCATCCGGACATAAAATGCCAGTTATAGGAAGACCTGCTGTGCATAATCTGCACGATAATTAACAAAATCTTATTTCGGGAATGATTACACTTTTGAAAGACGAATCGAAATCACAAAGGAATCAGGTGGTGGTGTTACGAAAATCGCAACTTTTTCCGTCTACGGCAATAATATTAATAAAGTTTTTTACTTCAAAGTCATTCTTGCACATGTCGCCTTTCACGTGTCATCAAACTGCGTATCTATCCACTGAAGGCATTCTCGAAAGAGGAAAAAAAAAAGACTCTAACGATCTGACAGTTATTGCTTGAGGGGGAAAGGCCAGGATTAGCGATCAACAAAGTAAAGACCTGATTACGAAACGTGGGTTTTTATTATCATAAACTGAACCAAATACAGAAAGCCGTGCTCACGAACATATAGTATCAAAAGATGCAAATAACCTTTTTTTAGTCATTGCTAAAGCCATAAATGCAACGTATACTACAACGCATACACGCAATGGATCAATTTATATATCCTTCGAATCATCGATTGTCAAAGTCCTCTCTTCTGGTTTTGACATTATATACAAGACAATCCATTTGTCGAGCGCGTATAGCAAAAAAGAAAACAACAAAACTGTGTATATCTGATAATCAACCATTTCCCTAATCATGTGTCCTCCTTCAATACAACGAGCACTTGACCAAGCTTCGACCATGTTTTCGGTTTGTAGCTATGACTACGACCGCGAACCTGTTTACACAATGGGACGTGTTCTATCTTCACTTCTGGTAAATGATCGTTTTCGTCGCTATCCGACTCTTCGTCATCAGTGAATTCTGCACCAATCTTTGTAATCGTACTTGCGCCATTGTACATTTTTCGCGTATAGTTAACAAGCTCTTCCTGATACTTGAAGTATTCATACTTGGGAATACTCCCTAAATCAATCCTTTTCCATCGACCAGTTTCGAGTCTTTCAAATAGAACGTCCTGATAACAAACGAGATTCAGGTTTCCGTGTTCTCTATCCTGATTACGAGATATTAGGAATGGATAGGGTGACTTTGTTGTTGTTGGTGTCGGTGTCGGTGTCGTTGTTGTGGGTATCGATGTTGGCGTTGTTGATGTCGTCGTTGTCGTGGTTATTGTTGTAGTTGGAGGTGTTGGTGTCGGTGTCGATGGTGTTGGTGTTGGTGTTGTTTTTGTTGTTTCTTTATCATTTATAATAGGGTTTAATATAACTTCGTTATCGCCTATCCAGTTTCCTTCGTCAAAGTGGATCTTTTTGTTACGTTCAATATCGAAAAAGTCTTCTACAATATTGTATTCAAAGCTTTCTTTAAATTTTCTCTTTTTTATGTCGTAAGATTTCTGCATCTCACACGCTGTTTGTTGAGTACTACTATTATGTAGTAGAGTTGGGTTGTCAAGCTGACAGTGAGTAGTGCAACACCTGGCCATTGGAAGGCGATCTTAAATATATGTATGTATATATATATGTACGTATGTATGTATTTATGTATCAAAGTGGAATGGATCTCGAAGTACGAGAGTGACCAAGGCTGTAAACAAGCTAAAATCAAATGCGTGAAAATATGGGGTGAGGGCAAACGTAACCAGTGTCTTATATTAATATGTGGGGGGTTTTTTTCATGGTCACAAGACACTGAAATAAATTGGTTCGTTCGCAACGTCATTTTACACTCTACCGTTAAGCTATTAGCTATATTCTAATTGCTGCTAACTATTACTAGAAGCAGAAAAATTATTCACCTCTTTGCTTTGTTTATATATTTTTCATGACTCGACGTGAGATCCCCGCGACTATCAATCTAAGTACGTTCAACGATGTCACTATAGAAAACCTTGTCTCTCTACAAACGAAAATAAAGAATACCATAAGCCGCGCCAGTTTTATCGCTTTAGATGCTGAATTTACTGGGTTGGGTGGTCGACATGCTGATACAAAAGCATTGTAAGCAAAAATTGTTTGAATGACGATAAACGTATTCATGGAACATCGTCTGTCTACCAGATATTGATATAACCCATCATTCGTCGGTATAGTAATCTTGAGGACAGATATGAAAACTTGTGCAAGGTTGCAAAGTCATATGCCATACTGTCCTTGGGGTTTACGACGTTCGAATTGCTGTCGACGGAGGAAGGCGAAATACGATCAAACGAGCTGGAAAAGTCGTATGCTGTCCACAACTTTAGTTTTACTCTTTCTTGTCAGGTAGACAACAGAAATCAGTCCGCCTTTCCATCAGTATTAATTGTAAGCTAATTAGATCAATACATCCGTTCCAGAGCGAACATAAAGTCAGTCCAAATAGTTTAAAATTCTTGGCTGGAGTCGGCTTTGACTTTCACAAACAATTGATGCACGGAATACCTTACGAACCTGGTCCTGATAAGGTGTTCTGACGTTTGATGAAGCATTATTTACAATATATTCTTTCATTTGACTGATTAATTTGCTTTTTTAGGCTGTTCATTATCCAAATCATCCTAATGTTATAATGAGATCGATATTTTCACACATTCTCGCCCAAAAAATACCTCTAGTAGTGCATAACGGGTTTCTAGATCTCATATTCATATATTATGCATTCTACGCGGATTTACCACCAGATCTCAACTCATTTGTAGCAGATCTCACCGAGATGTTTCCTGCGGGCATTATCGATACGAAGTATATATCGTCTTACGTGACGGACGAGAAAACAACTTTCTTGGCTTATTTGTATCGAAAGTAAGTAAGGGGAACCCTGTTGTCTCTTTCAATCAATGATAGTTACTTATATTAACAACTTGTAGATATGAGAGAGAGCAATTCGAGAGAAAGATGACTGGTAAGAAAGAGTACTTGGATATGAAGTTTCAAGAAAAATTGTCGTGTATACCAGTCAAGCGATCAAGAGACGAAGAGGATGATTATGAGTCAAGTTCTCATGGTCATAACGGGCGGATGCACAAAACTCGATATGGAAATGAGAAAAATAGGAGAAAGTATGAAGACGATACTGATGATGATGACAAGTTGCCTTATTGTCAGCAATATGCTGTAGGTGTTCCGATTGCCTTGTGGAAGTTATGAGTATCCCCAGATCACATTAAATCGACCTTTATTTCGTGTTTGTAGTCGTACGGATATTGCAGGATGAACATGCAATGTGGTAAATCGCACGATCTCGATTTGATACTTGATTATGAGACTGAACAGGAAGGTAGACGGAAGCACCATAACTTTGACTCCACTTCAAAGGCTTTGAAGGAGACTAGAGTCTCACATTCAATAAAAACGAAGGATAGTGATTCTTCGACTGAGGTATTTCCATCGTCACCATCGATGGAATCTGCGTCTACGTTCGAGACCGAACATTCATCATCAAGGTTTCCTGTAAATAATGTAAAGATAAGCGCAAAAGCGAAAACTATTAATGACATTAATCATTATAGAGAGAATTCGTTAAGTGTCACACCTAGGACGAAAGAAAATATTGAAACATATCACGCGGCGCACTTTGATTCGTACATGACTGGATTTGTATTCGCAAGACAATTATTAGTACTTTCGGAAGTAGAGGTGCTAAATGAACACAAGAACAAATTGTATCTTATGAACAAGGATAGGCCACTGCTTGTACAAAAGAGCGAATTCGCTCACACTAGTGAAGGGCATAGAACGAAAGCAGAAGCAATCAGTAGATCGAAATAGAAATCATGTAACGATAATTGTAATAATTGTAAATTTGACGTCATGTGACCGCTGTCCTACCAAAAAAATTTTATTAAATTCAAAAGTACATTCTCTTTGTGTTCCTTCTCCTTTCTGCATATCTTTTTGTTGCGATGGTGAGTGTGGATGACAAGAAAGAGAAGCATTTATTAAGAAGAGCCTTTGATCTTACGATTAAGAGAATAAGAACTAGAAGAAAAAGCTTCAAAGTCAGGTCTCGGTGGCGCCACTAGTTACCATGATCGGTTTACTGCTACAGAATCTGTGACAACCGCATCAATCTAGTTGATAATAATATAAGATTGCGCATCAACAAGTCCATACATTCCGCTATTACCCTCGTGACAATCTAGTTGACAATAATATAAGATTGCGCATCAACAAGTCCATACATTCCGCTATTAATTCGTGACATGCTTTCAAACACTTACCTGTTATTATAACTATGATAGACCAAAAAGAGAAGAAACAACGGCCGCAACAAGCACGGACGTGGCCACACTAAGCCTGTTCGATGTTCGAACTGTGCAAGATGTGTCCCAAAGGTAATTGATTAACTATTTCTTTAATCAATTAGAGAAGAATCTCATGTGTGATTGCAACTCTATTCGGCGCATGAATATATTTTACTGATGCGTAAGAGTAATTGTTCCTACTGTTCTAGGACAAGGCAATAAAGCGCTTTACCATCCGTAACATGGTGGAAAGTGCGGCGATCCGCGATATCACAGACGCATCTGTTTATCCTGGTTAGTTTGGTTACTTTAAAATAAGGGATGAGCTTCAAATACGGGATACCTGCTTATGATTCGTTCTTATTCACAGAATACGCTCTGCCAAAGCTATACATAAAGCTTCATTATTGTGTATCGTGTGCTATTCACTCACATGTAGTCAGAGTGAGATCACGAGAGGGACGCCGTAAGCGAGAGCCACCACCGCGAATTCGATATAATAAGGTATGATACAACTGAAGAGGAACCGCATTCCCCTCCTATCATTGCTAATAACAACACCATACCATATTTCTATAGGATGGTAAAAAGATTAATCCGAATGTCACGCAAAAGACAACATAATAACCTGGCTAGAAAGATCACTCAGATTTTGTTTAAAAGCTTGCTAATGCAAGCATTCGGACACACAGAATTCGCTGGGTGCCGTTATCATGCTCTAGTCTTTATTATGCATTGGCATCGCAATAAAATTATACTTGATCACTGATCAAATGTATTTCTTTAGGGATTTGTGAATGTCTGCTTACTCTAGTATATATGAATTAAATCTATTTGATTCATAATTTAAACCAAGTATTAAAAATACAAACGAATATAAATGATGAACAGACTACAACTGTTTAATTAAATTACTCTCAATGCATTGTCCATTAACATGTCAAGTTCCTATAAAATAATAATCGACAATGCTTAGAATAATAATACCACAAGTGATAGATAAAAATCATGTCTTCTACTCACCTTTTCTAAACCATCCAACTCTGATTCCGCGCTTAAATAAAGTGTCTTGATATCGTCTATAAACTCATTGGGATTAATATCTTCAAGAAATTTTTCGGGATCGTCTTGCAATTTCCATCCGCTTCGCCTTCTCTCTTTCATCTCTACGAAATTCACACTTGACCGAACAAGGACCAGAAGTTCCTGCAATCCAAAATCATCTGATAAAACCCAATCACTCTCAGCGATCGAAGCGATGCCAGGAGATGAAGGTCCGCCAGGCATATTACTCTGCGTAGGACTAACAGCCGAGTTGAGTGAGCTAGTTGAAGCAACAGAGCCCGATCTAGTACGGCTCGCATTACTCTTGTAAGAACGAGAATATGAGCTTCCTTGAGATTGTTTAGATTTCGGAGAACCCATACCAGTAGGAACACTAGCATTTATGTTGGTTGATATTGGAGGTAATGACGTCTGGCTATTAGAGCGTCCATTATGAGGTTGGCTAAGACGACGAAACCGTGTATGTTCCTGAACAGCGGTTGCTTTCGGTCTATCTGACAGTTGACGACTAAGTGCTGTAGGAGATTCAGGTATTTTGTTATTATACTGTCCAGCAGCTACCGTAAGTAATACACGCTCTATCTTTTCCTCCAACGATTGACTCATTCGATTATTATCGCCCTGTGCTTGATCAACAGTCTCCATCAGTATGTCAGTCTCAGCTGTCAAGCTCTTTCTTGTTGATGCTCGCCGATTGTTCGGCACGTCTCTTTTCTGAATGGACAATGGTGCAATGTATTCATCTGTATTATCACGTGATTCGGAGTTTCTCTGTATTATTTCTTCGTCTGATTCTGCGTTATCTTGCTCATCCATCTCGCCACCCCAAATGTTCTCAATGATGTCACTAATATCAATTTCCTCCCCGCCTTGTTGCGGGATAAATGAATACCGCACTTTTTGGCCGAATATGCGAGAACTACGAATTGCGCCAGCGCTAGTCACAATATCGACACCTTGAGCATCATTCTTATGCGCAGCTAGAATCGAACGTTGCTTAGCACGACTATATTCTCGCTGTTGTTCTATAAGCTGCTTACGCGATAAAGTCTCTTCACTTTTGCCAGGTTCTGGGCCAGACTTTGAATCAGGCATGGCATGCCGTTGATAATCATCTGAGTTAGACATTCGTAGTACAAATATGGGTTCTTCGAATCGATAATCAGATGTTAAAGACAAATTCGAATCGACAGAATCGACAGATTGTGGTCGAAAGTCGGGTTGGTTTGGACAAGCATCAATAATCTTGGTCTTGGTTTGAAGCACCCTTTCTATTAGTATGAATTACCATTAAAAGTATACATGTTAACCGTGATGTAAATAATATATCTATAACTTAAGAGTCAAGAACAACATTACTACTTACCCTCACCATCGGCAAATACCATCAAATTATATCTCGGTCTTGTATCACCGTCCGCTATATGTGAACCATCATCGAATATCCCATCGGTAATTCCAAATTTATCGAGTGCTTTTGTAATAACCTCGGCAACTGTAACGCGCCCATTAAATATCAATACTTTCTCCCTCGGCTTGCCTTCCTCTCCAGGAGATCGCCTCCTCGCGGCCTTATCAGCGAGATGCTTTGGCACAGACATTGATACACGCGGGACAGAACTTTTTTTCAAATATGACGGCAGGTCATCATGATAGATCAACACATGCACGCGTATCCGCCGCTCGCCAGAGGAACGGCTGCCGCGCTTGTTCTTTCTGTTTAGATAAAATCTCACGGTATTCCTCTCTAGAAATTCGCTCAAGCGCAGATTTCTAATCACTGCATCATTTGACAGTTCAGACGATATGGATGAGATAGATTCCCGATTGACTTGAGGAAGAGGCATTGTTGACGCAGAAACTAGTGTCTGGAAAATTTCGAGTGGGTGATCGTGTGGCATAAGATGAATTTCCTCTACAAAGTTTAAACATTAAATAAATATTCGTGAGATTTAAAATGTAAACAACATGATGAAAGTCTATAATACAAGTTTATCAAGATTCTTGAAAAATCACCTCCGTCAAACTCTTTCACTGTTATAAAATAATCTTCCCAATTTACTGGATTATCTAGTTTGAATCGCGTGAGCGATTGCTTTATAAGTTCGGTTACTGTGGTCGAACGGCTTAATAATATTGTCTTATAACTGACGTTTGTTTGGATGTTATTTCCTGGGTGAACAGTCAAAACGTGAAGAAGAGGGCTTGTGGGAGCTGAAGCACCGTCTGAAGCTACTTGGGAAATAGATTTAATTGGATCCGGCGTATTACGAACATTTTGGGGCTGCATTTTCGGAGCCATGTATTGTTGAAGTTGTGACGATGGCTGGAATTGATCTTTTTGTATTTGATTGAAATTTTGTGGCTGTCTCATCTGATACTGCATCTGCTGCTGCTGTTGTTGTTGTTGCTGTTGCTGTTGCTGTTGCTGTTGTAGAAATTGTTGTTGTTGTTGTTGTTGTTGTTGTTGTTGTTGTTGTTGTTGTTGTTGTTGCTGTTGTTGTTGTGCGTATTGATGCATTTGACTTTGGCCTTGTGTTGGGCCCTGTCCTAGCATTGGTCCTTGTAGTAACATTTGACCTTGACCTTGGCCTTGAACTTGATCCTGTACTACCACTGGTGTTATTGGCCCTAGTATTAGACCTTGATCTTGCGTCTGCATTGACCCTGGTACTAGCGCTTGACCTTCAACTAGAACTTGACCCTGACCTTGACTTTGACCTTGGACTTGACCTTGCATTGGTCCTTGTACTCGCGTTAGCCCTTGTTCTTGCTCTTGCGGAGGCATTTGTGCATACGGCTGACCTTGCATTTGCATCGATGGTGGCTGTAAACGCGCACCTTGCCGCGAATCAGCTCTCGGCAATCCTTGTACTTGAACAGAAGATGTTGCACTCGACACAAGTTTCTGTTGGTCTTCTTCTTTCTTTACCTTTTGTTTCTTTTTCGAGAAAAGTTTTGTAAATATGCCTTCTTTCTTCTCCCTCTTACCCTTGCCAGCCTTCTTAGTATCTTCAGGAGGCAAGTCTTTCATATATTCCTCAATCGGAACTTTCACTCTGGTTTCTTCATCGAAGAAGAACTTATTGGTCTTATCCACTTCCTTTCGGGTATCATTTTCTTCATCAGAGAAGTCTATATAATCGCTGCCTAGAGAGGGTGTAAGCGTCATCTTAATAGTTTCTCCAGATGGCTGTTCGACGACATCTATAATTTCTTGATTGGGAGCATTATCTGGAGATCGATAATTGTTATTGCTATAGCCGCTGTAATTGTTGGCATTGGTAACATATTGTCCTTGAATAATCTGCCTATTAGCATCGTCAGTCCTCTGGAACGCAGCGTTGTTGTCAAGTGTTTCTCGTTGCAATCTCTGTTGATCTTCCGCCCACTGAATGTTAGGCTGCATAGGTCCTTGCAGTAGCTGTTGCTGATCTCCCCATTGCATGTTTTCCTGTTGTAACTGCTGTTGATTTGCCCACTCTATGGTTCCTTGCTGCTGCTGCTGCTGCTGCTGCTGCTGCTGCTGTTGTTGTTGTTGTTGTTGTTGTTGTCGAAGTTGTTGCTCTAGTTGCTGTTGTCGAAGTTGTTGGTTTCCCCACTGCACGCTTTCCTGAGCGGTCCCTTGTTGCATTTGTATCGGTTGATTCCATTGTACATTAGTTTGAATTAGTTGGTCTTCTCTTTCAAAGTTTACATTGACCATCTGTTCGGGACCAACATTGTCTTCCGTATCTACGGAAGTATAAATTCGGTTATTATCTGGCGCAACTATTGTTTCAGTATCATCCTCCTCTTCCTCATCATCATAGTTTTCATAATCTGGTCCAATGTCGTCGTCTTGTTCCTCGTCAGTTTCAGCGTCATCTGATTCCACTAAATCATCGGCAGTTGTTGCTAACGGACTTCCAAATGAAACATTCAAACGAGCTTTAGCAACAGGCTTCGCCTTTGGTATGACAGCTGGCAATGTATCGTGGTGTTGTGAGGATGATAACTGATAATGAATTATAAATATTGGACAATTATTTTAGTAATGCGAAGACAATATAAACTGCGACAATTGCAACTCACGTTAACGTTACGATGTTTATTTAATCTTGCCAGACGTTCTTGCGGCATCTAATGAGAAAGTATTATATAATCAGTATGCGCAATATTTATTCAATTCAGTAGTTCACAATCTAAGATCGTTCATTATGTGATGGAAAAGAGAGATCCAATGTATTGCAGACAACGCGAGGAATGTTCGCCGTCTAATACATGAAGCAACCAACATGCTTAACAGGGTAACTGTAGCTTACTTCGACATTCTCAGCAGGAATGTAGCCAACTTCCTCGCTTTTTAATACTTTGACTAGCCACCAATAACTGTTTGAGTCGTCCAAGAGAGTCAAGGGTTCTCCTCGGACTACGCTTGCCTGACCCTCTACGGTAGCTCCAAATGTATGTAAAGCATATACAAAATCAAAGTCTATGTTCTCATCGGGTATTGATGGCACGGAAGAGAGTTCGTCCTCGTCATCGTTGATATCTTCAGGTTCAACATCTGTTTCCCCCTCGAGATTCGCGCCTTCTTTCTCGGCAGTTTGAGAATTTTGAGTATCTCTGCGAGAGGTGTCTCTTCGTTGGCCTCGAGCAGCCGCGGCGATATCTATGGATAGTTTTGGATCTCGGGGCATGTTAAATGCTACGAGAGAAAGGAATGTAGGGTATTAATTATTGTTATTAAGATTTAGTCAATATCAAATGAATAGAGAATGAATAATAATTATTATTTATATTATCAGTTGTAAATCAAACGCTTACTCGGGGACACAACCTGGGCAGGGCCGCAGCAGGTAACTATGGTCGTCAATGCGCGGCCAGAAAATAGCGATACTCTAAGGTTCATTCACTAAAGTTTGGAAGAGTACATGCTGTACCTACGCTAACTGTCAATTTATTTATTCTTTTGGACTGCTTACACCCGTATTACTATAACGCCGCCTAAGGAGGAAAAAGGTAATTAGCATAATTCGGCAGAATGATTACCACTTTGCATATCAGCAGATACAAAGAGCCCAAAAAGTATGAAAGCCATAGCGCGCAACGGACTGTTTGTGTTAACATCAGTATTAGCATCCCAATTAACCTTCTTGCCATACCATTACAGCAAGTTAATCACACATTTTAAAGAAAGCAATAACAATTAGTGTGCACAAAATCAATTAGTAGGGCATATTAATATGGAAAGTATTCATTTCCAAATTCTCCTTTGTATTCAGCAACAGCAGTAGTTTGTACCTGCCAGAAATAAACTATCAATAGTACAAACTACAAGTCTGCTCCGACTGTTATCATTAGATGTTGACGGATACATTTGCCAGTAGATTAGGTTCATTTTAACGCGGTTATAATGACTCGTTCATATTAATATGTATACGGAATTTTCCTAGAACGTATCCGATACGTGCGTGTCTCGGTCATCCAGCAGCTTCTACTTGTAAACAATTCTGTTCTTATTTGTGAAATAGTAAGCGTATTTCATACAGTTCAAAGATATTTTTTAAATTTTGGACAATTTTCACGTATAAAGCTTGCGACATTTCAAATAGAGCAAAGAGACCAAATATTCCATACACGATACACATGACAAAATGCTGATGAGCGATACATATCAACGCCAACGGTTATGAAATAATGTCGGCGTCGAAATAACTATCTCTATGCCTACAGAGTCCAAGTTGCAACATTCGTATCAGAATCGGCAATTCCGATGTGGAAATGTTATTAATGTTACATCACACGTTTAATCGGATGCTTTTGGTTGGTGACCGGAAGAACATCATTGCAAATAAGACTTTTATAAACAGGAATTTACCTGCCAGGTCGCACAACCTGACACAAACGACAAGACTCTAAAGAGTGTGCTTGGATGTTGCATTAGTTTAAAGTTAGTGAGTGTAATGAAGTAAACAACGCCTACAATTAAACCTGCATTATAAAAAGTACAACGCAACGTAGAGTGTTTTATGGCAGTTAAAAACCTTGTAAAGCGTGTCAATAACAAAAAAGTCTCTACATTAGGCTGAAAAATTTGAAAACAGGTCGAGAGGAGTTATTAGGGGATAAAGACTGTGACAACAAGACCGATATTTAGATCGTGACTATAAATCGTAGTTTAAACGTCACTAATCAAAGTATGTCACCCGCAACCAAGGGAACATATGGTATATCATAGTAATACAGTACATACATGTTCTGTTTATATAATGCCCGTGGTTTTGTCTCAGGTAAAGTTATGACCATGTGTAATACTGCTATGTATGTATGAAGGAGCTGTGGTTGTAGAATAAAATGTATGATGACGATGT
>CAJVPJ010000483.1:0-23836 GCA_910592205.1 Paraglomus occultum | reverse complement strand
AATATGATCTTCGTTATAACGAGATCGCTCGATATAATGAACTTTCGATAATATGAACCTTTTGGTCCGGCCCGACGACATCATCTTATCGAGAGTTACTGTGTATATTTTTTCCATAATAAATAAACCAGGGAACGTGTAAATATTTAATAAAGTAATTACATAAAATTCTCATTATTTCCGCCACTACTGTATATGCTGTAGAGCAAGTCTGAGAACTTAAAAGTATTTTGATTCTGGATAGAAATAAAACTGACAGCACATCATACATCAGCAACAGTTAAGGATCTCTGACCTGACTTCATGTGCTGGCTCAATACTATATTAATCATGTTATGGTTTATATTCATCACATTCTGGTATGATAAAGTGAGCATTAAAATAACAAGTCTATGAGCACCATTATTACTTTTCAAACGTCATCAGTCATACTGATCAATTTTACAGCCACATCATAATCAGCCTCTCATTTATATCACATAGTAATAGTCAAATGTTCACTTTGTCTGGTTTTGTTGCAGTCTGCCCCAAATCACAATGAGATGAATATGTTGTATGTAAATCCCGTCAAATGTCCCTAAAATTTCTTACTATAACTAAAGACCCCAAAATAAAACAATCATTCAATACCATAATCCTATATTAATCTTATATTCATCACATTCTGGTATGATAAAGTGGGAATTAAAATTACAGGTCTATAATAATAAGTTATGAATGAGCACTGTTATTATTTTGAAAATGTCATCAGTCACACTGGTCAATTTTACAGTCACATCATCTCATTTATGTCACATAATAAAATGTTTAGTTTTGTTGCAGCCTGCCCCATTTATTAGAATGTCAAAAGCATTTGTAGAGCGCATTTATCAAGCTCGAGACTACGCGAAATGGTGCCATTGCCGTAGTTAGTATATAGTTCAGACGTATTGACTATTTGGCTTCATCACACTCTGACGCTGCTGGAAGATTGCACTGGTGGACAAATACGATAATAGGCCGCGCTTGTTTCTTGCCGGCGCTAAACGTTGTCTGATGTCAGAGATTTCTCGAATTTTCTACTTATTAAGTTTACTTTATTCAGATGGGAAAAACTGTGTTGTTTGCTTTCTAATAGCTTGCCTAAGACCCTTGTCGTTCATTTTACTGATACGCCATGCATGATGAAAATCACGTAAGTTTGTTGCACATGACACTAACGTACGTGTATTTGCCGAATTATCAAATCTAAGTCCCATTATGGTATCTTGGCGAAAACGAAATATCGTGTCACAGCGAAATTGTTTTAACTGGTCAAACGCTGCTAATAAATTGACCCGTGTACACTTGAACTTCCGAAAATAACTTAATTTGATCGTAAAATAGTCCACTTAAATGTGATAGCTTTGTTCATAGACAGGGACAAGCATGATCTCGTCGGTTCCCAGGGCTTGAATTTGTGATATGGCGAACGCCATTTATCCATTATCAATAACTCAAAATTTGATTTCCTTTACATGTTAGTCACAATTTGTTATTATAAATTAGCGAACTGATAATTCTCCACAGCCATAAAATTAACAATTCCCATCATAAGGTTGTTTGTATTAATGTAGTGCATGTTAAAACGTTCTGTTGCACAAATTCACATGAAAGTGCATTGTTTGTGGTTTGACCTAAGTATGGATGAAATAGCAAAGGGGTAGGTGAGGTGGGGGGGGGGGGGGGGGAATAGGCGAAATGAAGAACATATATGCTGTTATTATGCTGATACAACTTCACATGTACCGTTAGAGATATATAAATACTAGTATGCTCAGAGAATATGGAAGTATCTTGTGCAAGTATTGATCGTCTCTTGTTAGTAACAGTGTACCGTCCATAACAAACCACCAAAATTAGCTAGCTTGTCTTCAATTCAAAACCACACTGCGTGTGACTATCTGTGGAGAATGTTCTTCTATAAACAATAACGGAGCTTACTTTATAATAAAATTCGTTCTACTAGCATTCCAACATTATACACAAATGCATAGTAATATGCTCGTAATTTGAAAGCGAGACGAATTGTTTTGTTTTGTTTTTGACGATGACTTAAATGGTTGCTACCCCACCCCATTTGAACTTGATTGTCGACGGCTTAATTTGTTGTTCTGTAACTCCTTCACTTAACAATAAAATCTACTATTAGTTTGCACTTTATATTATGTGCATGAATGTTTTACGCCGGATGCATTACCAAGGTTAGTCGTAACCTTGGTATGTGCATGTCCAATGCTCATGTTAATATTCCAAATCCCGCAACTTTGACTTTAAACTCGATAATTGTTACTAAACAGTTCTAATTACTTCATTTAGATTATTTATATTGCGGTAATATGATCAAGATGGGTATTAAGTAAATATGAAAAGGAAAACAATTACTTCCCCACAAAGGAAAGATGAGCATGAACAATAAAACGTTTAATAATATTTTAGCGGAGAACGTTTCATGAAAATGAGTACGTGTAGAAACCAAAAAATTATCATGCTTTCAAGAAGAACAGTCTCGTCGTTTATTGCCTTTGAATACCATAATCGTGGCAAAGTGTATTGCGGCAATATCTGATCATTCCCATTATGCCGTCTAAAGCGGCCCGCATTGTCTGCTTTGTTTATTATATTTATATGGTGAATATAAAAAGATTTGTTCGTCATACCCGTGATATACAAGATGTCCGCCAATCTTTAAATAGCAATTCTAAAATAGGTATGGCTAAATGCTTATCGTACGCTTATGGTAAACTAGTGTTTGTGTACGAGCTTTTCTTCGGTTTTTAATTTTTTATCTGCACATTAACCAATCACCTTTTGCTGTTATATATTAGTATGAGATGTTCGTTTCTCGGCTACTACTGTAAACCATGTGCTTGCTTCTCCTCCTTCAACCATTACTTTCCAATCCTTACTCGCAATAGTCCATTAACTAATAATATAAGCAACACCTAATATTAAAACGAATATTGCAGTAATTATAAGTTGCTTTATATTATACTTACCCCTCCCTTTTAACATGCACACTATCAATCATAATGTCAAAATACATACGAGCCGAAGACCCACCACAATAATATCCGTTTACTCTTCCCATTTCATTTTTCTCTTTCTCATCGCATTCACAACTATCCTGGTACATTCAGCTGGCTCGCCTGTACCTGGACCACGAACTAATCATTGTGCCGTTACGTGGACAGACCCAACCGGGACTGCATATTTATACGTATATGGAGGAACGGGAGCCTCAGATTCCTCTCCATTTTCGCGCATACAATTACCGCTTTCTTCATCTTATTCCAATGCTTCGTGGACAAGCCTCTCGCAAGACAACATGCTTGTCTTATCTGAGGCAGCATGTATAGTTTCACCCGACAACAAATATCTCCTGGTTATAGGAGGAACACTGGCGAATGGAACCACACCCACGACTAGGCCATTCCCCTCTGCGCTAGGAATTCAAGCATTTGATCTACAACTTAATATATGGATAGCACCCCCTATAATAGATAGTCCAACCGACGCCGTCGGTCCACTTCTAAGCGGAAGAAGAGGGTCGGTGGCTGCAAGCTATATGACTGGTGGGGCCAAGAGAGTCGTAGTATATGGTGGATCACATCCGAGTGGAGCTGATAACAACCACCCCCGCACTTTTATTCTCAGTATGGACTCGGATGACAGGTGGACATGGGTTCCGAGAGTCTACGATAGCTCAACCCCTCCTCCTCTTCAATATCCGGGGATATCTCTGATAAATAACAACCAAATCATCATAATAGGAGGACAACTTTTAAATAGCCAAGGCACTCCTGTGACACCAGTAACTGATGTCTATACATTTGATGGTGCAGCATTGAGGTGGGCGGGGAAGTCGGATAAATCGCTCAAGGCTCCCGTATGTTCCACGTGTCAAATAGCAGTAGGGAATAACAATCAGATATCTCTTTATGTGATACCCGGCGTATCCTCTACAAACACGTCTGCATTCAACATTCAAGTTCTCTCTTTGGACAAGACAATTAAGCAATCCACTATCCTAAATCAGACGGCTGCCGATAGTGTTTACGGTCCAAAATCACCTACATTTGCCTATGCTTCATTAAAGGACGTAATGTACATCCACGGAACTAGCGCAACAATTAATAACATAGTCCAATTCAATTTGACGTCAGGAGCTTGGATACAAGATAACTCGTTTTTGGTGACAGCTAATTCGACGTCGCAGCCAAATACTACGCCTCCACCAGCACCGATTGTTTCAACAAAAAAATCATCCTCGACTCTTCCCATAATAGTGGGTTGTTTAATAGGAGTTTTAGGATTGTTTGGCCTAATTGCTCTATTCATGTACCGACGCCGGCTCAAGGAGAAAGCTGGGAGTGGTTACGATGACAGAAAAGTATCTGACGATACTGATAATCTGGTAGACGACCAGGAATCTGTGAGTGCTATTGCTAATCCGAGAGACTTCCTATCTAACTTGATGCGTAGATTGAGTTCTCTTAAAACTGTTAGTGTGCAACTGGTTGATGAGGAGAGATCAGATAAGCGTCAGTCAAGTGAATTGGACAAATGAGAGCTGTTTCACTATTTCTGGACGTCCTGCGACGTGTTAAAATTCTAACGAGTTGGAAGTTGATTGTGTCTTTATGATTGTAGAAAATAATAGTCCTATTTGTATCGAATAATTGTATAAATAATAGATAGATAGATATTATTTTATTTGTCGTATTTGGTGATTATATTTGCTGCAATCAATAAGGTTGTTACATAACTCCCTAACTTCAATCAGTGTGCTTAGATTATCGTATTCTCCTGTAATTAATTCTAATGAAAAAAAAGGTTAAAAGAAACGAGATACCTTGTTTCTTGTGAGTTTACTCCTATATATGACCTCTTCGTACTTCAATAAAAATCTCAAATCGAATAACTGTCAAGAAATTGCAAGAAAAAGGTTGCTAAAAAGCAACCTATCGGTAGATTTGTCGTTTATTAATTCATTAATATTAATAGAGCGTCTTATATCACTGGTTCCTTTTTTACTTTACAACTTACGTTACTATAGCTCAAATTTCTTGTATTATATTGGGTGTAACCTTGTAAAAATTATTCTATTACTATAGTTACGTGGATGCCGGAAGGAATGTTCTCCATGAGGAAATATCCGTTATGTTATCTCGCCGACTTTGACTAATTCGTGCTTTCATAATCTCTTCGTGTACATGTTTTTACTTATAAAAGACGCGACCATTTCTTCGAGTCGTGTGACGAAAAATGTCGCATTCTTATATCACATGATCAGCTGTACTGGCGGGTAACACAACCCGAAAGCCGAACATATTACTAACCCAAGTAGGACAAAAGGTAGTAATGCGCGAGTAACAAATGGGACATCGTAACATACAGTTATAGCCTTTACAATACTCACTACTACAACGACAATGACTTAAAAGAACTGGTCAAGTTCGTAGCAAATTATCGTGCTGACGACTATTTCAATACAAGATATCCAACCTATATATGGCAAACCGAAGAACTGATTCAGTCGATGATTGCATATGACATATCGACTTCTGATAAATACATCCATGCTAAACGTGCAGTTGTAGCAAAGTTCTACGTCCGTGCATCCGCAATTTTATATTTCCGATGCATACGGGAAAATATGAGCCCAATATAGTTGCGAGTTTATTATACAGAAATGAGAATAGTATTTTTGACACAGTCAGTCGTATCCCATTCCTCGTCTACATAGCATATATTATTACTGCAGCAATTATTTAAGATTTGTCAATACTGCTAGTGTCACCTGCCTGTTTTCCATAACAAAGGTAAATGACCGGGGGAAAGCGGTCTTTTCATTAACAATTAACGCATTGTATTTCGTCATTGCGTTAATCTTCTTGCAAATCAATGAAAATGGCCGAGGGCTTAGTGTACATCTCCAGGTCCATATGATTGCAAAAAAAATAATAAATTTTTGGACGCATGGCATTGAATCTGTAATGTGCCTGCTTATAATTTTTCCCCTCGATTTTTATTGCAGATTCTCAGCGAAAGGTATATCATGACATAATTGTCATAGACCTATTGGCAACAGACGTTATGGTTACTAAACAAAATTTTACTTCCACGAAAGACAATATTACGTAAATCGTATTCACGTTAATATTTTGTATTTCGCACTTCCTCAACTGGCAAGAAATAACAATAATCGTTTACAATTTTAATTCTGGACTTTAATGATTTTTTTATAAATTTGATTCTCTTGAGAAAAGTACTGATATTTACCGATACCACCAATGGTAGCAAAAGAGATGAGATAATTTTTAAGCTTACTTGACCTAGTAACAACTTTTTATAAACCAAACAACACTTCGTACTGTTTTTGAAGAATATTTTCTATTACTCATAAATGTGATTTCATAATAAATTATTCGAATTTTGAATTGCAATTCGATTGTGTTATCTACCTCTTGCAGCAATAATAAACGCTTTACAACTCTATAGTTATGCCTTGGGTTTGTAAACTGCATGCATGTTATTCAAATAGACTGGCAAGAACAGCAATAGTTTTAATGTATTATTCAAATATCTCTTTACAGAATTTTTGGAATCTTAATATTTTAAACGAAGGCCGACATCCATAGTCTTGTTCACATTATAAAATACAGATTTCATATATACTGTAATACGGAACGAACTACAATCGTGACAAACAATTGCACGAAAGAATTTCGACGGGCATGCAATTTATTCGGACAGAAAACTAGGTCATTAGCTGTGCGAGACCATCACAACAAGAGCCGCCAGACGGTATAGAAAGTGTGGACATTGTTTTTATTAGACATAAAAGTGATTTGTTAACGGTCACCCAAGGCCACCGAAATACATTTGCTGACCCAGTGAGATTGGAATAAATTTGAATAATAGCATATTGTTCAAGTGTCAAAATGCGAGATCACAGGCAAACAACGAAATGTGACAAAGAAATCGAAAGCATGTGACTACATAGTCACCCGATCTGCAATGCTCGTGACTAAGAGACGCGTATCCCACAGACATTCTCTTTCTAAAGACAATGCTTAGACAACAAACTTCTACGCTTATACGTGAATATGGAACTGGTGAGGTTAAAAGAAACAATAAGCGTTACCCACATTATCTTAACTTTTACGATATACCGCCAATGGACAATATTAGTATAGAGGAATTTGAGAAATTTGCTTTAGACAGATTACAAGGTATGCAATATACTCTGAAATACAAATAACGTAATAAAGTTTGTTCCATGTATTCATTACAATCCTTATGTAACGCGAATAGTTTTGAAAGCTCTGGAAGCAGCAACATTACGCAACAAACCAGAAAATGAAGTTAAAGAGCATCTCCAAGAACTTTCTAAACAGTATCTTCCTATGCATTCTAACGATTCCGAACGAGTTTATCCGCTTGACGAAGAGAGACGCAAGGATCACGTGTCTCATTTTATATTGCGATTGGCTTATTGTAGGAGGTTGACTACATCTCGAATCCGCGTGTTTGGAGAATTGACTTTAGATATTGTCGACTGATTTACTTTATTATAGTGAAGAATTACGATCGTGGTTTCTTAAATACGAATACATACTGTTCAAGTACGTTACATCAATTACATTAGATTCACGGCAGTTTCATCGATTCACATTAGTTACATTTTACAGGTTAAGATATCTAACAGTATCGACTAAAGAGAGACAAGAGTTTTTGAACCATCAAAATTTAACATGGAAAATCGTAAGCTTAAGAGTTTTCGCGTCTATTTGACTTGTGTTTATAATCAAACACGTTCTTTTTTCTCCAAAGTTAAGTCGATCAGATAAAGACATGATGAAGGCAGACTTACAAGCCGCGTCTCCACACGTTGTTGTCGATACAGAAACGTTTTTTGAGGTAATTTAGCATTCAATCTGTCTATGTGACGCAAGGACCGTACTAAGTTATGAGCATACATGGATATAGGTCGAGTTTGAAAAAGTGCTCGACATGGTAGCACGTCGTTCTGTTCATTTGCGTGGAGGCACAGCATATGTACCTATATCTGATCAAGTGACACTTGTTATGGATGAATTCAAAAATAGATTGGCAAAAGCTCTCGAGGTATAACATGGTATTTATGGTTTGAATTCTTGCATGTTGTTCAAGAATTGACGCTTAGTTGATTGCAGATAACGGCGAAAGAGTTCCCTAAACTTGACGAGGATGATAGGATTATGCCAATACTTAATAATATTAATAGATATTATTTGGGAAACAGCTTTGCCAACTCCACGAAAGTTACTGGCAATATAACTGCGTTTGACGTGGATAGGGTATGGTATATACTGTGAGTAATTTAACATGTTGATAAACATGAGCGTTAATTCTATTTGCCGGCAGCTCGTCGAACACTTTCCGCTATGCATGAGACATTTACATCGAAAGTTACGCGACGATAAACACTTGAAGCATTACGGTAGAATGCAATATAATCTTTTTCTCAAGGTTTAAAATCTACTATTGCGATCGCATATGTATTGTAGTGATACCTTTGTGCTAACAATTGCTTTCATAGGGAATCGGTCTTCCTTTGGAGGAAGCACTTATATTTTGGCGGAAGTCGTTCTCAAAATTTAGTGATGAGCAATTTCAAAAGAATTATGCCTACAATGTGAGACATAACTACGGCATGGAAGGAAAGCGTGTCAACTATACCCCATACAAGTACGTATATCCCGAGTCTAAACCTGCTGTTAAAATACACTTTGCTCATTTCGAAACCAATGGCAGCTGCAGCAAAATTATCAATAATAACCAACCAGGACCGGAGGAACACCACGGATGTCCCTTTCGTCATTTTTCAGAAGAAAGCCTACGTGTAACTCTTGCAAGTGTGGGAGTGAGAAATGACGCTTATATTAGGGAGATTATTAATCTAGTAAGGAATAAGCATTATCAAGTTGCTTGCACGCGATATTACGAAATAACAAGAGGTGGCGAGCGAGGAATGATGGATACAATTGAACATCCAAATCATTTCTTTGAACAAAGTTATAAACTTAGCATCAAGCAAGGTGACTCTTGATGAATTTCGAAATTTTTTATATGACAATTATTAGCAAACCATTTATAGAATAACTGTCGCGTTTTTATGCAATAGAACCAGACGAATAAACATGATGCCATAATGCATTTGCAGGTGGCATTAATAACCGAGCCCCGCATATGCGAAACGAAGCAAATCTTGCTTTCGCTCAAGGGTTCTTAACAAAATACGTTCTAATGTAACCATAATTATTGTCCGCAAGCTTTAGTATGTCGAAATTGTTGGTCCGACAACATTAACCGGACATCCATCTGTCTTGAATAAAAAAAGTCGTGTTTATTTGCAAAACACTGTGTACTTGCTACAAAAATTACTGAGTGACTTCACCTCTCTGATTCCAAATTCAAAAATGAGATAGTCTGCTCAGGAAGACCTTGATTACAAGCAGTTCATTGAGAATCAACCAGTACTAACGGAATTAAAGTTTCGAACCAAACTTCAATGTAAGGAACCATATTCTTAATTTTGAACAGATCATTGTCATCGCACGTTGTGCTTGGAGGTTTGCAATCTTTACCTACATAGAAAACAATGTAAATATGTGATTATTTGACTTTGTATAAATGCTTTTACAGTTTTAGTGTGGCTGCGTTCATTTGACTATTAAAGATTTCTGTTAATTGTAAATAGATGATATATGATGGATCGGGCATGTTTTGGGGTTTACACCTCCAACAATTGTCTTATCATTATCGAGCGGAATTCAAGCTTTGCCCCTCTCAAGTCCTTGGTCACTCCGGCTCGTGCCTAGTCAACAGAGTTTTTGTTTGCTATACAGTTAGCCCTTTCGAATGCACGAGGAAAAGCACGCAAGCTGTTTCCATATCTTGTTAGCATAGCGCGACTTTATGTGTGTCTTATGTAGCGAACGAGGGGGTTCCTAATCAGCCAACTAATTAGCCCCCCTACTCACCCCTATTTCACACGTAAGCATGTGATGAGTGGAAGACACCTTCTTGATTGGTCAACCTAGCATCTATTAGATTTTTAGTGGATCAAATGTTGTGCACGGAAAAACCAGCCGACACGGTCGCACTAATTACGTAAATACGTAATTGTTATGTAAGACGAGCACATCCTAACTTCCCCTACACAAAGCACCTTGATTATTACGAAGCGGTCCCACCATACGTTTTTTTTGTTGAATAGCGAGACAAAAGCTTTCGCTTTAAGCATATTGTTCAAAAGTACGTAGATGTTCTGTGTATTATTTAAAAGAACGTGTTAAACGAGTGAAAGACTCTAGATGATATCAGTCGTTCTCCAACGTAAGCAGTAAATATCAATATGTCACACCAGTCACCCCACACCCCCGTACTCGAAGCACCAAAGTATAGCAAAACGTATCTATACCCGAAAGCCACCAACATATATCACTATTATGCAAATGCTTACGCGTTCGCCGAAATGGTCACTAAGCAGGCCTGGAAACTGCCTAAACAACAGATTCTAGACGACGCAAACAAAGCCTGGCTTAGTGTGCGCAATTATGACAGGCATAGGATTTACGACGAGATAAACAAATTGTTGAACACACCCATCCCCCCGAGCCCTCCTTATTCGCACGAGTCCGCAGCGCCCGCCGGCTCAACAGAGTCGTCAACTATGGTCTCCAGCAGCCCAAATGCTGACGCACTTACTCAACAACAGCTGCAGCAGGCGGTCACACCTAATTCCCAAACTAGTCAACATCTGTCGATATCCATGCAAGACCATCAGAATTTAGACCCGATGACTTCTACACCAAGACGACAACAACAGTTACATCAACAGCAGACACCGCAACAATCGTCACAGTCGAGTGATCGAACTCGGCCCTCAACAGATTCAGAACGCGCGTCTTCGTTATCTGATCGTTATTCCACTCCCTTATCAACGCCAACATCTAAAAATGCCGCAGCACAGAAACAGGCTCTCCAGGATATCGAAGAAGCTACGCGCAAAGCAGAAGAATACAAGTCTCTTGTTACAATGACTACCGATGAGGATCTTGCCAAGGATTTATATGTAAAAATACAGCAAGCCGAGACAACTATTCTCGAGAATCAAAAGAGATTAAAGCGATTGAAGAGTGGCGCCGAGGCGCAGGAACGTTTCAGACAGAAGCGAAGAAAGAAGACTGAAGATTTGTCTTCCAGCACAACTGAACAGCCGTTCGAGATGCCCGAACCATTGTTGGATACAGGTAGCCATTGTATTTCTTTTTGAAGTAGCGCGTTATGTATATATGGGTGGTAAATAGATTCGTAGACTGCATTGGCGATGATCAGAAAGTATGATAGTTTATCCGTTTTTTTTTTTAACATCTGTTCGATGTTATGCAACAGTCGAAATATTATTTAAAAACAACATTTTAGAAATATTATCACGCGTATCTTTGGTGATTGCGTGCAGACCCATAGTCGGATCTCGATTTTATTGTATCGATTGTTAAATACTTTAGGCTACTTATTCGTGTATACAACCAAGACTAACAACTAAAATTTCTTTAAAAGATACGGGATTTTCTTCAGCTGTAGAATCTGCTATCGATGAAATTTCGGAAGAGTTACGAGATATTAGCTTACGCGTATGTTATTTCTTTTAACAATTGCGTAGAATTATTTCGTATTTTGTGTGTTATTCATCTTTCTTTTTCCTTCCTACCGCGTCATATAGATTCATGCGCACCCCGAAACCGCAATGCGCGAAACATATGCACACGAAATATTGACTAAATTTTTAGAAAGCAAAGGCTTTACAGTAACACCGGGTGCTTTCGGCCTGGAAACAGCGTTTGTCGCAGAGTATCATAACATGCCTGAAAGCAAATCACGCACTGTAGCATATATTTCCGAGTATGCAGCTAATTAGTGTCGGCATTAACTTTACTGTATAGCCTTAATTTATTACCACTGAACTGCTTTTTATGTGATTGTAGATACGACGCGCTACCAGATATCGGTCATGGTTGTGGTAAGTGATCAGTTCAATGCGCGAGTCGTTAAAAACATTACACGATATGCTAAAATGCTTTCGCTTTATTGGTAATTGCTGATATATCACAGGACATAGTACGTATTAGTAGTTTGTAATTCTTGGAATTTACGTATAAGGCTGGTTCTGAACTTTAATTTCAGTCAGTCGTTCATCGAGAACTTATCCTATAACATTGAATTGCAGATTTGATTGCAATATCCGGAGTAGCTGCTGCATATGGTAAAGGATTAAGGCAAGTCTAGTATCGTACTTGTGTCTTGTAACGTGTATTAACGAAATTTGTTGAACAGGTACAATGTGTGCAATGAGAGCATACAATATTACCGGGAAGGTCGTGCTGTTGGGCACGCCTGCTGAAGGTAGAACTCAAGCCGTCATTTGAATCTAACTGGTGCAGAGACTCAGTCTTATATGTTAAATAGAATCTATCGGTGGTAAAATAAAATTAATACATGCTGGGGCTTACAAGAAGATTGATGCGTGTCTTATGGTCCATCCGGCGTATGTGTTAAGCAAATGGTTTTTTTTTCCGGTCGCTTGTTCCCAATTGTTAATTTGCATACATTCTTATTTGTGCATTTAGTCATGCAAATGCGCTTTATGGTGGTTATTTGGCTCTTGCTAGCGTACGCGTTGAATACAATGGCAGAGCTGCTCACGCAGCCGGTAGGTCACACGCTTTAGTTATTGCTACACGAATAATTTGCCATTAACAACCAATTTACCTATTTAATGTAGCTGCACCATGGGAAGGTTAGTTTGAAAATACTGGTCTTGTACAATGGTCACATATAATGCGTTTATTGATGATCGAATGCATTTAGGAGCAAATGCGTTAGACGCAGTAGTGCTCGCGTATAATGGCATCTCGATGCTTAGACAGCAAGTGCCCCCAACTACCAGGTATGCCATGTCTACATTCCGATCCTTGTTTAATAGTTGACCTAATGCTTTTCTCCCAAAATCGTAGGATACACGGCATAATCACTGACGGAGGGAAATCGCCAAACGGTAATGCCTGTATTTATTGTCAGAAAGCATTTGATTTTCATCATAGATGGCATTCTCTAATTGAGTTGATTTTATAGTCATACCTGATCACGCATCAGCATTATTTTTCATAAGAGCTGCGACTGGTCTTCAACTTATTGCACTGCGTCAAAAGATTACTGCATGCTTGGAATCAACTGGAATGGCTACGGGATGTTCGACGAAATTGACTTGGGAACAAGAATATTATGGTCCGTGCAAATATTTGCTATCTGGTTGATACTTGCCCTTGCATAGATTATTGAGTTACGAACTTGTAATATATTAGATGTACTTGTCAATGAGCAGTTGGCTGAACGTTTCGGAAAATATATGACTGATCGCGGAGTGAAATATCTTACAAAGGCTGAAGAATTAAAAGTTACTAAAGCGTCTACAGATATGGTAGGGCTGTTTGGCTAAGACTTAATTCTCGTCAATGACATTTTGTCACTGTTATTTGTGCTCATATATACTGCTAATTCCAGGGAAATGTGAGCTATGAGGTTCCAAGTATTCATGCAGTGTAAGTTGCCGCAGTCATCTGTTGATCAACATTATTATTAAGTGTTCACTATTTGCAACTGCCTTCGTTATTTTAGATATAGCATTGGAACGACCCACGGTCTTCATACGGCAGAATTTGCCGAGGCTGCGAAAACATCACAAGCACATAACGCAACGATGCGAGCAGCAAAATGCTTGGCTTTAACAGGTTTGGATGTTCTAGTGGACGATCAACTGAACAAAGAAGCGCATAAAGAATTCAAAGCAGCCATACTTGCGCAGAAGCAATAAATCCACAAAAGTAGTGGTAGACATGACCTGAGTAAGTTAAGATTAATAATTTATAGAGGAGTATAAGAGTTTAGCGTTGTTTTTATCCTACTAGAGAGCGAATTATAGACATTTGTCAATATCAAACAAATACCAAATTACTAAATAGGTTAAATTTTGGCGATATTGGTGATTATACCCTGCCAGATATTTTTGTAGTAATAAAATAAACTTTTGTAAATTCAACGGTGTAAGACCCTTAATATTAACGAGGCTACGCGTAAAACATAAAATTTCGATGTTTGTGTAACGTTTGAGAATAATCATGTGCCGATAATCAATTGACGGTTCAATACAATGAGACATTAATTTCAATTTTAACAAGTGTCTCTGCCGAAGCATTAGTTTCAGCGTTCGCCAATAATTATAATAATAATGTTTGCATCGCTCGTCCGGCCGCTGTCTCGGAAGTCATCATATGTTCCTGTTGCTAGATTCAGTACTTCTTTTACAGTAAGAAGTAAGATACAGGATTTTTGTTTTATGAGAACTGCAACTGATTATTTCACTCAAACGACAACGATGCAAATAATTAACGTTTTATCCATTAGATAACGCCACGAAAGAATCAAAGTCGTATAACACCATCTTGGTCGAAACTCGTGGCAAAGTTGGTTTGATTACACTCAACAGAAAAAAGGAATTAAATGCATTGTCTAGTGAATTGTTTCATGAAGTCAATGATGCTTTGGAAACATATGACAGTGATTCCGAGATTGGTGCTATTGTCATTACTGGCAGTGAGAAGGCATTTGCTGGTAAACTTGGCTGCGAGTGCATTGCTGTTTAGAGGGTTGGATCGAATGAGTGTCTTGTTGACCAGAAAAGTCAGACTTGTACTGACTGAATCGATACTGATAAATAAAAAGCTGGGGCAGATATCAAGGAAATGAGAGACAAGACCTTTGCCGAAGTCTATAAAACGAACTTTCTTGGTCACTGGGGAAGGATTAATGACATTAAAAAGCCTACTATCGCTGCTGTTAATGGTTATGCAGTAAGTGATTTTACCTAAACTCGGGCAGACGCTTTTTTTCGACGCACGCCTAAGTCGCAATTGCCTTTGTAGCTTGGTGGCGGGTGTGAATTGGCCATGAGTTGCGACATTATCTATGCCGGAGATGGTGCAATCTTTGGTCAACCTGAAATCAAACTTGGAGTTATACCAGGTGCTGTAATTCTATAGTTGACGACGTATAACGTTGTTTACTAAACAAAGATGATATTCATGTTGATCTTACACACAGGTGCTGGGGGTACGCAACGATTGACCAGAGCTGTAGGTAAATCCAAAGCAATGGAATACGCTCTCTCTGGCAGACCTTTTACTGCTCAAGAAGCGGAAAAGTGGGGTCTTGTGAGTAAAATCTTCCCAAAAGATCAACTGTTAGGGGAGGCCATTAAACTTGCCGAAGAAATTGCAGGATTCTCGCAGCCTGCTATTCAGGCTTGTAAAGAGGCAGTCAACTCTGGTAAATCTTTCAAACTTAAATTATGATAATTATACGTTGAAATTGACATTCATTCGCGCGTTTGTTTCAGCCTATGAATTGTCATTGAAGGAGGGCATGCATTTCGAGAGACGGTTGTTCCAAGCGTTGTTTGCATTGGTAAGAGAACATCTTGTTTATTATCATGACAATAGTTAAGTGAAACTCATTAATAATTCCTATTTCTCATAGAACGACAAAAAAGAAGGCATGAACGCATTTGTCGAAAAACGCGCACCAAAATGGACCAACACTTAGTCGATATCCTGAGCTAATAGAATAGAATATATGTAAATTCGACTGTATTGGTTGAAATAACGTCTAAATGACAATAGAACTTTCAGCGTTCTCATAGTCTTCTATAGCGCAGTCGACTGTTAATTGACGTATCAACCATTAGTGAATGACACTCAAAATAAAAGGGGGTTACCTAATTAACGAATAGGTTCAGCACATTATGATTGTTTTTTTATTCATATCTATTTTATTCCTATCAGGAAATCTCTCACCCTAGCACCAAAGTTCGTCTTTCCGCTGTTTCCAAAAATATTTTCATGACTTCCAACGACCAACTCGTGACATACAGGATTCCATCCTAGCGTTCTTGGTGCCCCTAATGATGTGATGCGCAGCACTAGCCTGCTACAGCTACTATCATGGCTTATTGTGATTTCTCTGTCAGCAAAATATAGGGGGAAAAATTTTTTGTTTAACAGAAAATGTCATGTATGCAACTTTCGACGAGCAGCACACTAAAAAAACGTGCCAATCAGATCAGTTACTCGTCTTGATATACTCACATAGGGCGCCTCCAAATACTGTTCTTGTCTCTTTTGGGCATATGTTCAATTGTGACTGGTGTAATGGGAATATGTCTCGAAATAATCAATGCTGCTCTATCCACTACCCAGTCCCCTTCCCACACGCTACCAGCGATAGCCAACTGAGTCAGTTCCCGATAGACTATTTTTAGCAGCAAATGTCTAAACTCGCGGGAAAGGAACACGGAAAATTCATTCAATTCACGCGTTCGAAGGGTGGCATGCGGAAGATGGATCACTACCGTTGAGGGTGACTCGAGCATAAAACGAAGGCTGTATCTATAATGAAAAAAAGGAAAATTGCAAAAGCAAAAAACGCGATATCTTTAGCCGATAATATTTGTGTGTCTACATTAAGCGTTATAATTTTAGAGAGGAGCAATAAATTTGTGTAGACAGTAACCTGTGATCAACTGTAATGATATACGTTCCAACAAACAGTTCCTCTTTACTATCCTTTCTCCTTTCCTTCTCCAGACCTCTTCTCCGCCCGCTTTCATCAGACACTTTCGCACCAATCAGTTCTCCGGTCTTCTTCAAAATATCATCAACAAACACTGCACCGCCAGTTAAGCTAGTGAGACAATGTATCTCCGCTGGAAACCCTCCATTCCGTAGAGGCTTTGTGGTGTTTGTTATAATTTCGCGTACACTCGTGCAGAAGAAGTAATACTTAAGTAAATGAAGTGGTTGTGAGAGAACTTGTCCGGTCATGGATGGAGATGGGTTGCGATCCTTGGCCCTATATTGATCGTTTGATGATGGGGATTCGGTACTTGGGCTATTGAGCGGATTGGCAAATAATAAGAGGTCAGCATGCAGCAGGCATGAAAAGTAGATCGTTCTTAAATAATGTGAAGCACTCATAACCTACCTGTCTTTCCAACCACTTAAGACGCGTCTTTGCTGTTTCTCAATATTTCGTCGATGGTGTCGTCTCAATAACAGATCCATAGCCAGTTTTAAAATCGAACACGTAGATGATTCTTCCACACGTGGTATATCCTGCATTGGAGATATCGGCTGTTCTATTTGATGACTTTCATCCGTGACTAAGCTAGCCTGAGAAAGAGAATAATGGTGGCAATTACTTTGTGAATCTTGCGTAAAGGTCTATTAAATTTGCGAACTTTATGACGACCTACCCGTTCGATGATCAAATCGATATTATCATATACAGGAATTGAAATTTCATTTTCTATCATTTTTGAGCCTGCCAACGTCCCTGCTTCCTGACTTATCTGAGTTTTGTTGGGAGCGACAAATTAATACCTTAACATTACGCAACTTTCTCAAGTGATTAGTGATTATTAGATATTGAAGCAATACGGAAATTCTTTTGGGAAAGGGGAGATGACTTGTTTTGCATACTCAAAGGCCAAATATTTGACAGATAACATATTCACTTTAAGTTCTAATCGGTTTCCATGAATATTTCCATTTCCATCAATTATCTGATGATAGTGGCTTGTTGTAGAACATATTTACCATAATTAAAACAAACCTGGTCAAACAGCTCGGCTTCGAATATTGCAGACTGAGCAGCAAGGAGTTGTTCATGGATTTCTAATCCAGAAGGCGCGTTATTCTTGAATGCTGATTCAGAAATTATATATGGTTGGTCTTATATATACAATTTCATATATGCAAATGCCTTACATGTTAACGATGTAAAATAGCTTACAGGAATTCACTTGAATAGCGTCAGTCTCTCCTCTGAAGGGAGAGTGTTCATACCTTCGCTCTAGTCGTACTTTTACAATTTTCCTTGGTTTTTGCGGCAATGATAACACGATTTGTTTCCTCCCGGGCGTTCTAAGTATCTGGGCAAATACTGGATTTTCATATAGTGAACCAGCTGTGAAAGTATGTGGAAATTATACGCATGGATTGTTAAGGAAGCAGTCTAAGTATATCTAGTCTAATCATACATTTCTTTGAGGCAACGAAGGAATTTCATGCTCATGGAATAAATATGGCATATAGTTACCATTATGGTACCCATAATTTACAGATATCTGCTTTCCAGCAAGTCCAGCACCCATGCACCAATTATTCTGCCTTAACAATAACGCTTCTGACCAGAATGTACGTTCATTATCTACAACAACATTAAGATTCTCTGCTCTGGATAATAGCATGTCAGCTGCTCCACGTAATTGCTAGAACCGAGCAAGGTAAAAGCTGAAAATTAGCAACATTTGAGTACTACTTATTCAGACATTGCCTTCCAACACTGTATATGAAATGAATCTTTTCGATCCAAATCTTTAAGTTAACATCCTCATACCCAAGTTTCATGGAGAATACCTTTCTCTTTGATCCTAATATCAGTTTGACATTCTGCACCCGAGCAACTTTATTTGGTTTTGGTGGATTTTGATAACGATAATCAATTGTTCCTGCTGCGACTGGTAGCGGAGTTGTAGGATTGAAATTTTGGTTAACGCTTGCTAATATAGCGTTCAGCAGACCTATTCCAACTCCCATCTCATTAGACGATTCTCTGCAAATCAAATCATTACAGGTTATAGAATCGAAAGCATTTAACAGTTTAAGTAAATTTTGTAAGCAATAAATACTGATATACAAACCCGACAGCATTTATTATATGGTGTCTCATAAGTACTAATTCATCATGACGTTTCGGCCCAAGTGCTTTCTCTTCCTCCTTCTTTTCTGCTTGATCAGTTGTGTCAGCTGCTGCTGTGCCAAGAGAGTCTAGTGTCAGTGTAGGGAAGTGGCGTTCTTCCCACACTTTTGGGATCTGCCGTGCAAGTTTGTCTTTTGGTGTCTGTTTACTAGTGAATAATGATCAGGTTGGTGAATTATCCGGTTGTGAGAATTATCAATTAGGCTTAGGAATATTGAACACTTGGATACAAGGTGGCACATACGGAGCATATCTCTCGACCCCTTGATCAGAGACATCAAGTGAGGCAGCCTCAAGACGCGGTTCTAGAGAAACTCGCAGGGACTTGATCAGTGGTTCATTCATCCCTACTTTATCAAGTCCTTTGCTTTCGTGAAGTTCGATTTATGGAGGGTTTGTACAACAAACCTACAATGACGTAAGCATTCAGTAAATGCTAAGACGCGAAGAAAGTTATGTTGGACTTGTGGAAGCTCTAGTCTTGCTATGTATTTACACTATCGATTAAGTTCGACGATATCTTGTATTATATCAGCGAAATTGACTTAGACAGTTGATTGTCGTAATGAAAATTTGAATTATACCCTCTATGTTACAGTATTATAACATCTGCATAGTAACAGTTGTGGTTGGATGAAGGATTGATAACACATCATCACCGAGACGAAATAGGTTGTCAGGCAAAAAAATAAAAACGAATGTTTATCACGCGTGACTTTTCTAAGTCCTGATTGAAGCATGGAAATACAAGTGTAAAGGGCTACTTGGGTTATTGAGGCTATCGAGTTCCCACAAAGCGAAGTCAATAAACTCACGGATGAACTAGACAACGGATTGAAGGGTCAAACAAAATAATGCCGAAACCAACTGAAGATGAACGAGCCAATAAAAGAGTTGACTTTACTGAGGAAGTATTAGTTATTGCCAAAATAGAAAAGCTCCAATACAAAGCCGATGAGACGAAACTATTAGCTCAAACATTATTCAAACTACCCAAAAGCTTCTTCCGGAAAACCCAACTTTGAATGAATGTCATACATCAACGTGGTTTTGGAGCACAAACCAGTGGATTTTCCTGTGTAGTCTGTAAATGACGGTTGCTAATCGAAAGACGAAGCAATTAATAGCTTGTTTTGAAAAAGTGGCCCTACATATCAGAGAAGCTAATTTACCAACACCCATTACATAATTGATGATTCACAATACAATGATCATCTCAATTGACAAACCGTTTCCTTAATAAATATTCAGCTTAGCTGTTATAACTTTTGGACTAATACACTATGTGACGTCACAATTGTTTCATATGTTATATAATTATAGATTCGTTAATATTGTGGGCGTATTCCATATGCCTCGTTCTGTTCTCTTTCTGCTCAACCAATATGTATTCCTTTCTTAACTACTTCCACCTAAACTTGGACAACGTTCTTCGAATTTCATCTTTAATCTTTCTTTGTGCTCTGTCCGCGAAAATCATCTTTGCGATATGGGAGCCTAGCAGTTTCAGAGATATCGGAAGCACGAGAACAACTGACACGAACCTGATTGACTATGATCCGTATTGGATGACTGAATGGAATAAGATGGTAAGAGACATGGATCGATCGCTGGGTAGAGTGTTTAATGATATCAAGAACATCGAAGCCTTTCCGGTTGTGGACGGTAAATAATCAATTAGACAGCAGATAGTATTTTTATGTGCTATGGCTTACACTATGATGATTCTCAGTAACCGATGCAGGAAAAGAAGTTGTTGTGCATGGTATGTACGTACTACATGTATTTTACTTCATATAACTCTCACTTTGGCTCATAATACCTGTAATAGCCGAACTTCCCGGTATTCCCAAGGAAAATATCAAAGGTAATATTGATAGTCCGTTCACACATCGCGCAATTTATCAAATCATTTATCAAGCTGGTTTCGATTGCAGTTGAATTACTGGGAGATATGTTAACCATTTCCGGCCATGGTGCTGAGAACAAAGATTACGAAACGGCTTCAGGATGGATTCGGGAACGTAGATGTGGTAGCTTTACGCGTCGGTTACCCATACCTCGTGGTGTTGATATTGATAAGGTTGCAACGAAATTTGAGGACGGACTTTTAGAACTTAGAGTAAGTATAATAATCTTCTGTCGATCTGCTGCTGTTGACGTAATTACAAGGATTTATTTGATAATTAGATTCCGAGACGTGATGGAGCAAAGCCCATTGTTAGAAAAATTGATGTCCAATAGCATAAGCTTTATAATCGTTCCAACTTACGATAATCAATTCAGCCGACTCCTTTCGTATTTTGTCTTGTTTAGAACTTGTAAACGGTTGCAAAATAATTCTAAAGCATCGTTTTAATGAACGCAGTCGCTAGTCGTACAAGATATGGTACTCTACGTCTTTCTGAGTCGAACGTTGCATCTGTCACTGGCTTTGAGTATTTTTGCAAATTGCGTACTTCCTATAAATAACAATTTGATTCATAATTATATAGTGCGCTAAGATATAACTGTGACACAAACTGTTTGATGCCTGCCTTATCAACCGCTTTCCGTAAGTTCTCGTTTCTAGTTAACAGAATCACTTCAGCTTCAAGGTCCCTTTCTGTTGACCTGTCCCCGTAATTTGGCGATCCGATAAAAGTTACACAAGGATATCGATTATCACTCATATAAATCCACAGTCCCTTTGCATGATAAGTCCATTCAGGGCGTTTGTATTCACTGATTTTAATTAGATCGCGTTTCTTTGTTCTCACTATTTCGTTATAAAATTGCCTTTCTAATAGAGCGTACGCGTGGGGAACATATTTTGATATACCATCCGAGTTGAAAAATCCATTGGCCTGCAATAGAAGATATTGAGATCGACAGCTTTTCGGGACTTGCACAAAGATCCAACTTAAAATTTCTGTAACTTGCCTCGGGTGATGCAGTAATTATTTCAAACTTTGCATCAGAGTTTAAAATCTTATGCCTGTATTTCCGAGAGATATTAAAATAACCCGATGTGAATACAACTGTCCATAAACTGCTTTCTCTAGCACGCAAGCATCCCTGCCGATGAACTACATCGAGAACGTTTAAGAAAGCCTTTTCATCTTGTCTGATTCTCAGTGGACCCATTTGAATTGCAGGAAATATGACTGTATCGACTGGGATTTCGTCCAAGGGTTTAAGATCACCATCCTTTGACTTCTTCATCCAGCGCTGAATAAACTCTGTCATTGCAAGGTTAGCATTTGATCTAAACAAAGTGTTTTGACTTATTGGATCATTCGCCTTGGGGGTCTCTAGCGCGAATGTTGAATCATCCGCCGGTTGAAGTTTGTATGAAAAGTATTCAATTGTTCGGAGTAAATCTGCAAAATAATCAGCTAGACACGGTAAGTTCTTGAATATTACATATCGATCTTGGCGATTGGTGAAGTAATTGCGCGATAAGTTTGCTCTAGATAAATTTAAACGTTTGAGATAAGCGTTCTTAGTTAGGACATGACCATCTTCATCCAACTCACCCACTCAAGATAATATCATCATCAAATACAAATGCTTTAATGTGCATCAATCCAATGCTTTCGTTGAACCGCGAAGGGAGTGTTTTTTTCAATAATCCTGCTAAGTCAGGCGTATGATACATCGATACTACTATTCTGTCAGGGAAATCTCTAACTAGTGGAAACAACGAATGTGCCGTGGTATCCTGTATACCATTCGGACCGGGTCGAGTAGAACGGAGATAGTCAACCAGTATATGAACTTGAAGATTTGCTGACGTCTCAAGCGCTTCCCGAATAGTAGCAAACTGGTGTTACAAAACGTTAAAACTTGTCAATATTATCATCAGGTCTCCGTAACGCGTCGTAACAGCACTCACAAGTTCGTGTTCATTTGATCCAATGTACAATGCAGCTAATAAAATCCTTTTCTTCGCCAAGAGGAAAGATTTCTATTCGTCCACCGATAATAAAGTTTCTTATCTTAAGTGTCAGGCGGATGACCCAAATGCAGTTCATTTTCATGGTCAAATACCTTCAGCTCGTTGTAGAAAATCTTCGGTTCGTTCAAAAGAGTAATTTGTTCGCCATTTGCATAGAATGCAGGTGCTAAATCACAAAGTGGTATGAAATCATTGAAAAGCTTTTCTTGCCATAAGTTACGATTATCAGGATTATTATTAGCCAGTGTATGTGCAGCTAAAGTTCGTGTTCTGTACAATAAGCGTGGTAAAAATTTCGCTCGTTGATAATGTCTTCTGAGATAATAAGAGTCATATCTAATTGTCTTCAAAATTGAATCCAGCATTCGTGAGTAACTCGATTCTTTGCATATATTCAACATCCTTGGAAAACCTGATGATTAATACATTAGAGAAAGCAACGTCTGATCAGTCATGTTCTATCAAGAGATTAATTGTCGTCATTTGTATTTGACAACGAGAAACCTGTCAATTTTTGTGTGAACAATATATGATTGGTTCACCAAAGTTTTAAACTACAGACATACCTTTATAAGCAGCTTTTATATAGTCACAACCCCATGTAGTCACATTTTGACTATAGCAACAGATATATTAACGATATATGTAGATTTCCACCTTTTTAGTCACATCACGTGAACAAAGTATTTAAGTTAGTTGTTTCTTCATTCAAAGAACTTTAAGAAGCTCTCCGCGATGGAGAAGGAATAATTTATTACTTGAGCGGTTATTTCGTCAATTTAGGAAATAAACTTATAACAATATCAATTACGGTTATTTTCTTCGTTAACGATTTTTATTTATGAACAACTCGCGTGATTATGAGGGGATCCTTCTACAGTCTACCCTCCATATATGCACCCTCCATATATGCACACCCTCCATATATGCACGCCAAGTCTTATTCCCAAG
>CAJVPJ010000482.1:0-23866 GCA_910592205.1 Paraglomus occultum | reverse complement strand
ATTTCAATTGCATTTGACATTTTTGCGCTTTTTCATATTACGATAAATTTAGTGTATTATGCACAACTTCAACCATGAGCGTATGGGCATTGCAATTGAGGCCAATCGCTTTGCCCGTGTATGTTACGAGGAAGCAATCAAGTATGCCCACAAACGCCGCACATTCGGCAAGAAACTTATTGAACATCCAGTCATCCGTAACAAACTTGCACATATGGCCAGGAAAATTGAAGCTACTCATGCATATATTGAGACAATGATTTATCAAGCAGAGACTCTCAAAGGTACAGAAGCTGCAACGAGATTGGGTGGGCCATTTGCATTGTTGAAGGCTCAGGCTACGCAGACGTTCGAGTATTGTGCAAGAGAAGCCGCACAGATTTTTGGAGGCTTGTCTTATACGCGTGG
The DNA here is from genome assembly GCA_910592205.1 of Paraglomus occultum. Lineage (NCBI taxonomy): Eukaryota > Fungi > Glomeromycota > Glomeromycetes > Paraglomerales > Paraglomeraceae > Paraglomus > Paraglomus occultum. The sequence continues at coordinate 23,458 of CAJVPJ010000482.1, read as the reverse complement.
AGGGTATGTTTGTCTGTTATTAAAAGGGGAAGCACGAGAGATGGAGCATCATGGGCAAAGTTTGACCCTAATGCTAGCAGTGAACGCAATATAACCAATTTTTTTCCGTAACTTCTGTTCGTTACTAGACAAGGCGAGAAAGTCGAACGTCTTTACAGAGAAGTCCGTGCTTACGCTATCCCTGGTGGTTCTGAAGAGATTATGCTTGATCTTGGTATCAGGCAGTCGGTCAAGGTTGCTCAATTTTATGGTGCTAAACTATAGAAATCGGGTCTAATGTAAACGTGTGCTTTCTAGATAGGTTTAAGTTTTTACTTATTTATTAATAAATTTCTAAGAGTATTATTTAACTTTAGTCGAATATTGCTTCTCTTTTTATTGCATTATTCTCCTTACGACGTGTTACGTCTGAGCAGAACTATTCTGATTATCGTCAGCTTTGCTCTTCTTATCCCTCTTAGCCACAGAAGAGGAAGTTGATGATTCACTACCACCTTTGGTAGATGGTTTGTCGATGTATGTAAATTTACGAGAATCTAATTCAAGCGTAACTGGACCCTGTACATGATGAATTAGAGAAGATTAGAATATAACTTCTACGTAATGAATCTATTTTGCATGACTCACATCGTTAGCAATGTTCACGACCATCATTGCTCCAAAGACGCCATCTACACAAATTGAGTTTGGTATAGGATATGTTAGATAGTTGCAATCACCAAACACTTTATAGAAACCCGTTTTGTCAATTATCAAATAATGGTTTGCTAACCGTTTTTCTAAAGATTGAGATCGGGATAGCAAGTAGTTCTAAACTTGGAATGTTATTGCCAAAGACACGAAAAACTCTTTTTACCTTTTATCCGTTCGGGAACATATGCTTGTTTTAATCGCTCAAGAAATGTTTCATAAGTGTCTTTTGCCTGTGCGTTCTTCATGGCTCGATGGAAAGCGGGTTTATCTACCAAATGGTTTTAATTCTATGTTATAAACGCAAATGTCAGTCTACATAAGCAATTAAAATTTTTACTTTTTTCTACGCTCCCGTACAAAGTAAACTGAGATACTACAAATAGAGGAAAAGTTACATCTTGATGAATAACAGATAGTTGATTAAAAAGACAATTTTATATTCGCTAAAATTTAGGCGATTACCGCACAGTATTTCGAGTCCGGCATCCTTGACACTTCTTGCCCACATATTATCTCCCGCTTCGTTGTTGAATACCTTGACGTTGAGAATCTTCCTCACCATGTAATCCAAATCATCTGATGTATCATCTTGAGCGATACCCAAGAGTATACAAAGGCCTTGATTAATTGAGGAGACTTGGCAGCCATCGACTAACGCGTACAGGACCTTTTAGCAGACGAAATGAAAAATATATTCATACAATATCATTGGGACTACCTAATACGCTTGCGTTTAAGACTCTTTGGAGAACTGCTCGCATGTTGATTGAATTACAGCAACAATATAGCTCTTGCTTTCAAATTTGTATAATAATAAATTTATCAGTATAATCATGAAAAAGCAAGTCACATGGTAAAATCTTTCTCCGCAGATGCAGATACCCCTGACGATCAATCGATGTTGCTATAAATTCTAATGTTAGATCATTATCGTTTCCATCATTCACGATACTAATTATTGACACTCTTACTTGGTCTAATGGTTTTATTCGAGCTGTTAGGGTTAAATTCCCGTTGAGTTATCACGGAAGAAAGTTGTCAACGGTCGTTAATTCAGTAACTGCAAAAAAAATTAATATTAACGATATTTTATTAGTTGTTTAACTAGAAAAAAGTGATGTTTGCCGACTAGTCGAAACACTAAATCCCTATTTAAATATAGTATACAATTTTCCCTTCGATTCTGCGATATTATAATTGTTGTTATCGTTTTATCGTGTTTAGATACGAGTATCGTATAGGGAGTGAAAGCGAAGCGCGCATTAATATAATTATTGTCACTTATAATTTAGTTCAGTCTTAAGTGAGCAATTGTTGGAGTGAGGGCAGGGATACGAAAATCCTCCTCTCGGCAGAACACGCCTACGCAATTTATTTTCTTTCCCATTTAAAATTAGACGCCGACCGTAACAGTACAGTGTATTTGAAAAATTATATACATAATAATAATTCGAATACTAATACATAAAACTCAATTGTTTACAAAACAACTTGTATTGTGTAAAATATATACATAATAAGCTCACCATCAACTGGTTTATTTCTATTAAGGCTTTTGTTTCAATTTTTGTTTTTTTCAACAAACAATGACCCAAACATGCAAGTCATATTGCCATGGTATTCTTAAAGAAAAACGTGCCTGACGTTATGGGCTGGACATTCAACAGTCTAGGCCTGAACTTTATTGACATCTCTGGCATATTGTTAAGTAATAGAAAGAAAAATATCAAAAAGTCGGGTAGAGGAATGGAATAAAATATTATAATTAATTTGGTAGATTTCATAAGAGACAGATGTCATTTCGTGACGTAGATGAGGATTGTAACAATAATGATGAAATTTATCTGTATGCGCTTGATCTGCGAACGTTGAAACTTATATCGACTATCGGGAAGAAACTATTACAGAAGTGATACTTACAGATCAGGAGATCATAGACTTAGTCACACATAAAGTTGAACACGTGGAAGATGTAGGGGTGAACGATGTAGATGTAGACGAGGATGATAGTGCAGAAAGACGAAGGGTTACCCACAAGGAGGCGCTTAACTGTTTCGAAACGCTTTCACTATATTTTGTACAAGATAATGATGATGTCAGGAACGTGGATTAAGTAAGGTTGTAAGACGACTTGAGGACACTTCTCGGAAGCAAACAAGTATTAGGAGCGTTCTACAATGGTATATAATTGAGCGAGCGGCAAAGTAAAAATTTGGAATTGAAATTAATATCGTGTCTGTACAGGACCACCAACAAGCTAACCAAGTAAGTAGTTGTTTTATTTATTATTTGATAGTCCAGAATCCAAGCGACTGCTGCTTATTATAGTGAATAAGAATCTATAAACAATAGAATGTAAATAGAAGCAAGCAAAAAAATAAAAAAACGCAATTTTATACAGTATATAAAATTTTACACAAAAAAAACGCCAGCATGGGAGGCGGCAGATCTTATTTATTTCGCACTGACGAAATGCATCGCTAATGATGTGACGGTCCATATTCGGCAACCACACGTTCTATATTTTCAGCTTCAACAGAATAGATAATAAGATCGCGGCAATAAAGGTTGTAATATATTGAATAATCAGTCCGACTTTTTCGGCAATGCCTTCCTGAACATTCTTTTTAATGGTTTGCAGATAGTATATACTATGCGAAGATCGGTACTTAACGTCACGGTATAATTACTCTATAAGGAATAAATCCGATCCGGTTATATTGTGTTAATAATTTCCATCGCATCGCATCGTTATCGTAGTTAGTTATATTGTTCGTGTAACGATTCGGATATCATTTTATATTTTTAGACAAAGTCACATTATTAAGAATCGCTACTACTACTAATAATAATAATAATATTATTATTATTGTTTTGGTGTTTCAACTTTGAATATTATGAAAACTATTTTTCCTATAAAAATAACATGAGAGCGTGTTGAACTGTATCAATCGAAAAACTTACCAATTGACTTATTAACAATTACAAAACTATGAAACACTCAGTTTTCTTTCTATTCTTTGTCTTAGTTACAATTTCAGTAATTAATGCTATTCCTCATGGATTAAGTAAACGAGCTACTCAATTTAGTAAGTGCGATGATTTGGCATCGCCTCTCTCTGTATTTTTATCACCTGATCCTATGGTTTCTGGTCAAGACGTTACTTTCAGTCGTTCACTGGCAATGTCTGTGAACTTTCTAAACAATGTCCTATCACAAAAGATACCAAGTTTGACTTTCAGCTTACAATTAAACCGGAAAATTTGCCGTCTCTTTACACCACTATCGTCTTGATACGTGATTCCGAATACGAGCTGTTTTGCGCTAGCGCTAGCGCCAATTAAGTCTATCGACATATTCTAATAATTTTTATTAGAGAGTGTTATTTTCTTTCGTACATAGTACAGAATTCCCCCATATATACGGACATTTGGCAGTATTTACATAAACTGTTATAAATTCTTGAATAGAAATATTTTTAAGTTTCTGAAAAATGAAACATAAATCAAATTAGAGTGTGTTTTAATTAATATAGCTTTCTCTAGTAGTAGAGATATATCATGCATTAGTTACAGGTAATGCATCGGTCATCGTTTCTCTACAAAACATCTTACTATTACGGGTTTATACTCTAATATACTGCCAGCACTCATATGATAATATTCTATAATCTTCCTAATACATAATAAATTGTCTTTACTATCAAAATCAAGTTGTTCAAAGTTAAAACCATTGCACGGTTAATCCTGCCAACGAAGCCAATATCATTACCTTGAGACGGTGTTAACTTACTGGCATTGAAATTTTTAAAACGACTAGCAAGAAAGAAATATTCGCTATGCTGTAAACGTGCTAAAACCAATCTTTTTGTTATCAATGTGCTAACATAGAAAAGTTAACAACGGTGGGGCCGGAAATAATTGCCTTCAGATAATTGACAAATAATGTCTTTACTTTCAAGTATAGTCATCCTTTCGCTGAACGTGTTTTAATTCAGAATGGGTGCGTAGGGATAGCTATGAAATCGGTTCCAAGAAAAATGACTGCATTCCACCTTAATTCGTTACGTTCAATGAACTTCCCTACATTACCAAATTGGGAATGAATCACGTTTTGTTGGTCAGTTGATTGGATATTCAAATCTTTCACCAAAGGCAAAAAATTAATCGACGTTTACCGGCAAGGATGTGGTAGATACTAAAAGATTAATGTAATTAAATGTTTCCTGATTGAAGATACCCATTTGCAAATCTTTTCACGCAATGTTACTTGATAGAATCATTGTAGCCAAGCATTTATTAAAAGCATCTCAGAATGCTAAATTATTAAATCACATAACTAGCACTCCAGGATACGCTACCAGAAACCTCAGTTACCTATCAATCAAAAGCCCAAAAAATTATCCTGTATCATACTCTTCAGTGTCTAAATTTTCTACTATTTCTTTCATATATGTCAGATCATTTTCATCGACCTTGGCAGACCGCAAACGCGCCTCGCATGGACCCAAGATAAAAACAACTGCCCTTCCCGAACAAGATCCATCACGCTTATCTCATTCCGTTCTTCTCCGCGAAGCAATCTCTCGTAAGGATGCGCATTTGTCTTGGCTAGTTTACACCACCGAGAAGCGACGTGGTTTATCATACATCGACTATCGTGACTTGGCCAACTTATTGAAAGCACACGTAACTGCTAGTAAGGACGGCAACCTGATTAATACGCTTATTACGCAACTAGAAAAAATCTTATCCGATGTTAGGAGATCAAAACTCGTATATGACGTGGACGTCTTTAATTCTTTGCTGGTTTCTTATGCGCAGGATGAGAAATATTTTAGTCGTTTGGAATCACTATGGGAGGGTATGAAACGGGATAATGAATTGAGCATCAATACTTTAACGTGTTGCACTATCATCGATGCGTATGCTCGATATACGAATGATATTGGCAGATTGAAAGAGCAATACAAGACAATGAAAGAACATACACTGGATAGCGTGACGTATGCCAAGCTAATTAGTACATACGCGGCACTTGGAAGAATTGAGGATACTTCCGAGCTACTTAATGACTTGGAATCGTCTACGATTACACCAGAACCCCATGCATACAATGCTCTTATTCAGGGATACATACAAGAACATCAGGATATGGCCTCTGCTATGAACGTGTACCGTCGAATGATTAATAAGAATATAGTTCCTAATACGTATACTTTTACCTTGTTAATTAGGGGATACATGGACAGTCATGACATAACAGCAGCGTTAAACCTATTCCAATCGGAAATGATAGAAAAATACAACATCACCGTCGATATAGTCACAATGAACGTAATAATCGGTGGTTACATGAAATTAGCGACGACTGCACATGCCATTGGTGATATCAATGGCACAGAAGAAAATCTTAACAAGGCTCGCGATTGGTATTTGACTCTTCGAGGCATGGGAATGAATCCAACTGCCGTTACGTTCAATACATTAATCGGTGGTTTTGGCTCATGTGGCAAAATAGATGACGTGAACCTAACTGTTCGAGAAATGCAGAATCTCCACGTCATGCCGACTCTAATTACGTTCCATCATCTGGCCCAACTATATGGCGAGCTGTCCAACATCGATGGAATAAAACTAGTATGGGAGGATTTGACAAAATTAAAGATTGAGCCCAACGAGAGGACATTTGGCATCTTTATCAAGTCTGCCATCGCTGCTGGATCACCAAGTTTGGCAACAGAGTTTCTAAAGATATGCGAAAACTGGGCAGAAACTAACAACAAAATGTATATCTTTAAGAGAGTGTTAAAATACTCCCGTCAGGTTGGAACGGATAATAACAGATTTTTAAAATCAGTTAACGAGGTTTGGCAAAATGACGTACACAAGAACAAACAGTCGGGTTGATCATGAAAGAAGGAATGAACTGTCTACTTAGAACTCTTTATTTTTACCGCGTTGAAAAAGTTTGTTTATTATTTTTAATGTTTAAAAGCAATAATTGAGCAGTGAAGTAACAACATCAGTTACACCCTCAAGTGTTCCCTTGACTATCATTTGTAAATAGTTTGAATAACTCGGTGATATCATATTCTATTGTTTGTAAACAGTCTCTATTTGAAATTATTTTACTTATCAATTACAAAAAATAAGTCACTGTGTGATGACTTTAATAGCTGTGTACTACTGATCGAAGTCAAACAATTTCCTGGCCTTTTCAATAAAAATGTAATAATCGTCCAATTCTTGTTCACTTGCAACAGTTTTCTGCTCGCGTAGCCATATCCTCAAACCATCTGTGGCCTCGCATATTTCAGGAAATCTCTTCTTAATCATAACCAAGCCACCCAGCACTTTTTCCCGCGTATCGAATTTTATGTCCCTAGCATTTCCGGTCCCCTCTTCAAAAAGAGTGGCCTGGAAGACATCGCACCATTCACTCAGAATTCCCGTTTCCGGTAGAACCTTCATCCCGTCTCCTTGCTCTAAATACACCTTCTTATCTGATGCCATCATGTTCGGATCAAGCAGGTCCGTTACAAAAAGAGCACATTTAGCTCTATAGTCATCGCTTGTCGAGGACACGTATGTATCGATTAGAACAGATAGACCGTAATGACGTGCAAGGGATTCGGACGCGGATGAACTGCCACGAACTATGCTGGAAAGAGCGTAGAGAAAGCGAGATGCCACCTGTGCATTTCGTTCAGTAGATAGGAATTTCAAAAGAATTGCTATCAGGTTATGAGTTTGGGAAAGCGATTGAGCCTTGGGATTATTCTGCAGACCGGGAGATTAAAAAGGAGAATGAGAGGGGATTGTTAGATTGTGAGTTTAAATGTCAAAACCACACTATAGTCTTTTCCACGCAAAGTACCTGCATTGCGCTGCCCACTACAACTGCTGCCATTTTCTTAACCCTGTTCTCATCATGTTCGAATAATTTGACAATCAACTCTAAACCTTCTCCTTTTGCGAGTTTTATTCCAAACTCTAATTCATGTACCAAGTCCTCCAGCTCCTCTAAAGCTCCAAGCAATTCTTTCACGTCGATATTATCATTCTTTAAAATATTCACGTAATCATCAAACCGCTCATGTTCGGATAGTGGTATTTTCTTATTTGGTGAATGGTTATCAGTGTGATTTTGAGGAAGGTGTCCGTGGAAAGTGACTTTAGGACCAGCGACAGGCTGACTGGATGAGTTATTGTATGGAGAACTGTTTTCGGAATCAAGTTCAGCATTGGATATATCAATAGTTTGTACGTCCGTAACTGGAGAATTGTCGTTGAGTTTGGCATATTTCTTGCCAGTTTCCATGTTGATACGTACAAGCAAACCTAAATCATGAATGACGTGAAATTCTATTGAGGAGATGTAATTTTGTACGAAAATAATCCAAGATGTTATTTACCAGGAGGAATCTCTTGGTCAGGTCGTACTTCTTTATACTCTTCTGTTGCTTCGAATATTCTCGGATAGCATTCTCCATGGTTATTACAGATTTCTGGATCAGTGGTAACATCTGCTCGAGTCGTATGACTTAACAAAGCTAGCAGCAAAGCCAGTAAGAGAAGGCTCGATATATGATAGAGACGTTCGTACGGTTTCATGATGAATAACAGCTACCAAGCATCGATATAAGTCGTATCGTATATATTATTATTCGTTGACCACGTGTAGGAATGACAATGGTGCAAGCAAAGTGCCACATTACAGTCTGCATACTAGATTCTACGTGGTAGATAGATATTGGATCTTATAGATACTTACAAGTTTGCTATTTAGAGACTACAAAACGCTTTATCCGTTTGGCGTAGAAAATATTTAATCCGTTTCATAATAGGCAATTTCACTACCATCAATTTTTATATCTAAATCGGGATGCCAGCTTGCCCATTTTTATTATTATTATTTATATCCCAGGCGTTAATTAAATCATGCCTCGTATGAAGGAAAAAACGGAAAATATTAATACCGACTTTTGGTTATTAATAGTTTAACGGTTAGGCAGCAATGTCTTTGTTATACATGAGGTATAAAACAGTTATCAAACGGGCCTTTTGATGTCATCAAAACTCAAGAGTGTGCGTTTCGAATAATACAGCAGTATTATTGACGGCAAGTTTTGAGTTGGCATTTCAGAAAATAAAGTTCCCTCGATTTGCTTTAAAGACGGTCAGATGCCACTCGTTTTTAATCTTGGTGAAGATTAGGGTTAAGGTTAAGGTATTAACATTGCCTCAAGAAAATTTGTCAATAACTAATTGGCTAACCTAAAGGTACTATCGTGTAACAAAGGTTCAATTGATTTTATTACGCTCATTTACATTGGGCGAAGTCTATCGATCAATTGTGTCTAATAGTTGGTACTACGTATTACAATGCCGTCGTCTGGTCTGCTTGACCAAGATTATAATAATTCCTATTAAGCTTAGCTTAAAAAACAATATTGTCGAAAGTGCAATGTTGAAAATGGATGATGTAAATGATAAGAATAACGAATTAGAACCGATCGCGCGTGCTTGAATATTTAACCCTTGGATGATCAGTGATTGGTCGAGGGGGGTATGGTGGAAGCCTAGGGAAAGTATAAAAATAAGGCCTACAGCGAAAGTCAGTGGGGAATCATGGTAAGGTAGAATGGATGTTGTCTAAGGTTGAGGGGTGGGCAGATCTGTTCTACGCAAAAGATTTGACCGTCGTTACATAAATTTATTTCGACATAAGTATTGCTGTTACCATTTAAAAGCAGTTTTTACTGTTGTTAATGATAGCGCATTTAGATGAGGACCTTCCTCAGTACATGTATTACGTAGAATGAATATCTGTACTCAAAATATCAGTAGCGTGTGTGTGAGGATAAAACGTCAGTATCTCTTCAGAGTATGCAAATCGCGCATATCCACCATCATTGCTTAACGTAAAGCTTATGCCATCAATTGTCCACCTGGACAGTTCAACCACATCAACTATTGATAAAAGTCATAGCCTTTCCCAGGTGAACTAAATCAGGGAATGTTATTGTCAGCCTTTTCTCGCAAATAAGTTTGTTTGTGGGGAAAATATGTGAGAGATTATTACGCGAATAGCCCCGTCATATCGCGCAAAGTTGAAAACTGACAGAATACATATGTACTAAAGATTGACAAATATTCGAGGGGTCATGGACATGGAATCGTTGGATTCTTACTACAGACAAGTGAAAATGAATTTGTCATCGCTTGACGAGATATCTTATAATACTGCATACAAATGTTTACAATTTTATACGATTAAATTATTTTCAAAAAAGCGTATAGGAATACGATGGACGAAGTGAAAGAAGATTTAGCTTCCAATAACGAAGAGAAATGAGAAACATTTTATAAGTTAAACGATATAGTTGTGAAAGAAAGACGATGGAAATGTTGGTTTTGAGAAATCTGTATATTCAGTCACGAGTGTTCGGGCCACATTAAATTGGACCCCAGAAATTTTGGCCCCATATCTTTACATGCGCGTCTAATTGTGCGCGTAAATTTTCTCGGTTTCACTTTCTTGCGAATATGAACGAACAATCGCCTGCTGACCAGAATAATAAAAATGAAGATCGTTCTATTTGTAACATGTAAGCGTTTATATTGTGCTATGATATGATGAAATTAGTCTGAGCAAAGCGAGATCTGCTCAACAACGTTTACTGTTTTATAGGGATTTATTAAATGGCTTGTTAGCGGGCAGCGTTGAGCACTTGCAAAACTCTTTCAGTACCATTTATGCTGTAAGATTGTGTCTTTTCTGTCAATAGAAACCAACGTCGTTACACTTTATGCTCATATAATATATTAAACTTAGACCTTAGCCACGAATTTTCAAACTACGCTCGAAATGACGCAATCTATGAATGCCGTAATGGAACAACTACTCGTTTCGAACACCCGTATTTGTTCGTAGAAGAACTCGTCTTTATCAATTAGATTTTTATAATTATATGCGTGTTAATTGGAAATTTTTATCTTTTAGCATCAAATATTACCCAATTAGAACAATATGACGGAAACGAGGAATGCACGCCAATACCGCTCACCATTACCGTATCCAACTTGAGCAATCTACCCATCACAGATGCGTCATTTGACATTGTTTTTCAAAAGAAAGACATTGCGGAAGTAAGAGATTAGTCGAGTTTAATCTGGCCCTAGCGTTACGATGCAAGATTGTTTTCTAATTTGCCAAAAGCAGAATTTCAATGCAATTTGCCCTACTTATATGGGTTTAGACCGCATACGTAAACATAAACCATGCTGAATCGTTTCAAAAAGGATTACGCAAAAACTCGAGGTACACAACTTTTGATTTCTGAATCATGGTATTGCGCAAGTATACAATAGATTTGTTCCACTGTCTAATATAGGGAAGAGCGAAGAATGGAACCGCCAATTTTTGAACCAATGGCACGATGTAATATTCCACCACAAACACAGATTATTGAAAAGCTAATATTGCTGCCAATGCAAATTGCACAAGTATGTATCAAGTATATTGATTAACGAACGGCATAGTGTTTAATCAAACCTTGTCTTCTCTCTCGTGACATAATAGCTTAACTGTAAAGTAACTGTAACATTCGCAAGTCCCGGTACAGGAAAGTTACTCTATGTAGAGCACATTTTTGGCATTTATATAATTGATCAGGTACGGTAATAAACTATGCGCGAACGATAATGACACAAAGTGGTTTATCGAGCGAATTATAACTGACGTCTTTTCCATCACAGTGCAGGAAACAGATACAAAAAGCTCTACCGGCGCAGGAATTTGATTATACGTGTTCAGTGTCTCTACCAACGTCTTTGCTCCGGCAACTATGGAATGTTCACCCATGTGATGGCATAGATGAGAGTACAGTTTTCGAACTCGTAGCAAAAGAGGTGCGTTTGCCACTGGCCGTTTTTTTGGGAATCTTTTGTAATAATGCGTTAATAAGACCTTCAACAGTATGCAGAGGTTACCAGGGTGTATATTCAGATCTGCAGTTGGAACCAAAATAAGGCTATTGCGCATTGCCAAGTTCTGGTTTATGGAAGCCAGGAGATTTTTACCATGATCAAGAAAGAGTTGAGTGTATTATGCGAAGCGCAAGAGAATCTGATCGACTAGTGGAGATTGATCTGCGTAGAGGGATGAGAAAATAAAGATTCTTATCTATGTATAAAGTACACGCGATAAAATCAATCGTTTCGGGACCCCTGAGATTCTGATCATCCACTTAGGAATTTATAATGGGTACCCAATGAAAGATAAATAAAGAATGCTCTTCTCATTCTGCCAAATATGTCGCCCAAAGCACAAAGTGTTATACAGTTTATAGTAGAACGATTTAAGGATTTAAGCAGACAACGACGTTTTCCTTTAAAGCCACTAATAGTAGGCATCAGTGGAATTCAAGGCTGTGGTAAGTTATAGAGACGGATGGACTTGTGAAGTTTATTCGCATACTTACTTTCTCTATAAAACGTTTCAAGGTAAAACAACATTACTCTCCAACGTTGTCAGAAAACTCGATCAAGACCACAATTTGGCTGCTGTTTCGTTTTCAGCGGACGATTTCTATCATACTTATGAGAAACAAGTACAAATAAAATTAAACAATTCACAGAATCGTCTTCTTGAGATGCGTGGACTACCAGGCACGCATGATGTAGCTTTCTGTAGGGACACGTTTGCAGCATTATGTAAAGCTCAGTACGAATATGCTACTCATACTGGGGAAACAGAAACGAAAGCAAGTCCCGTACTTGTTCCAAAATACGACAAGTCACGTTACAACGGGAAAGGAGATCGCGTTCCTAAAGATCAGTGGCAAATGATATTACCACCCACTGATATTATACTATTTGATGGGTGGTTTCTTGGGTTTAGGCATATGCCTGATGAGGTTTTAAGCAGAATATACAATGATGCGTCACGCCGGCCCAATGGAGATAAAAAACCCTTATTCTTGTCTCATGCGTTATCGCATTTGTTAACAATCAATAACAATTTGAAAGAATACGAAGCAAGTTTATATCCATTTATTGACATATTCGTTCATATCGACACTAAAGACATTGAGCTTGTTTATAAATGGCGTCTTGAGCAAGAACACAGAATGATTGCGGAAGGGATGACCGGAATGACGGATATAGAAGTAAAGGAATTTGTGGATCGATATATGCCAGCATATGAGTTGTATCTTCCAAAATTACGAGAAACTAGTTTCTTTGAGCAAAATGGTCACAATTCTGAAGATGTCTCTGGAAGACATTTGAGGTTACTGATTGATGAAAACCGGGATAAAATTTCACAAGTAATTTTATGAAAATGTTCGGGTCATTACCCCGATCTTGGGAGTGGGGTCATGGTTTAATTAATCATGACTTTATGATTGACTCTCACATACAATGCTCTGAGATTTTAATTTACTTTTTTTAAAACATTAGTTTCAGACATGGATTGTAATTTAATTGTCGTAAATGTTCGTAAACGATTATTATGATCATAATAATAATTTACAATATACAGTAATATCAGTTTCATTTGTATCTGATAATATTGTTCAATAAAGTGGCGATAGATATAATTTTTGTGTTTTAGGTAAAGTTGTATGTTCCAACCACATGCGTTGGATATAAATAATTAGCTTTATAAAGAAAGGAAAAACTAACCCCAACTGAATTCTACTCTGCATTAAATTTCAACTCAATAGAGATAAATACACATCCTCAAACTCTAGCCCTTGTTTTATACAAACTTCTCTCCGTTCTCTAATACTTTGACTAATCCAGCAATCACCTTAGCCATGCCATCTCCCAATAAACCTCCTTTGGTTCCGGGAGTGCCGGTCTGTTCATGTTCTGCTTTCATGGCATCATCGATAAGTGTGGGTATCTTCAAGAAGATTTTCGCCAGTTGAAGGCTTAAACGGAGACGACCAAAAACGTCAAAGTACGAGAGCGCGCGTAGCTCTTGTTGGATGTCATAAAGGGTGATTAGTTCATATTGGACTATTTTTATGTACTTTTTGCCAGCTGGTATAAAGGTTATGAGAGAAAGAGTAGTCATGATTTAGTATTTAATGTTAATATCTCATAGACAGCATAATCGCTAATACCTGTCAAAACGTTGGATAATTACCTAAAAGTAGTTCTCTTATTCGCCCGAATACGTGTTCCATATTTTCAATCCAATCATCTCCGAGATTGAGATTCGGGTTCCCCTCATTCAAGGCATCTATGAACAAATAACGTCAGTCAGTTGCCGTAAACTTACCCTGATCTCATTCTCAAATGAACCTCGATCGATACTTACTAACTAGTGCTCTAATCATCTCAAAGTCACCATCCATGAATTCCAGGAACAACTGGTATAAGACTCCATGTAGTGTCTCGTCACCCATTCCATTAACCAAGCTCAAGTCGCTACATCCTGATATATCATAAGCACGTCGTGTTGATGGCTTGTTAAGCGTTTCGTATGCATAAGCCAATTCTGAAAAAAACGGACAAAGGCGAATGTTACATTGCGTGAGTACCGATTATTTAAAGTTTGTTATAGCATACGATCAGCCATTTTGGTCATATTCTAGTTATATAACTTTTGAAATGACTATCAGAAAAACAAACACCTCCTCCGTTCACCTCCTCCGTTCACCTCCTCCGTTCACCTCCTCCGTTCACCTCCTCCGTTCACCCTTCCACCTCTCATTATCCCCAACAACTAAATTAATTCCTTTTTTTTTTTTTTTACATACTCTGAAATGCTTCCGTTGCTTTTGGATATTCTGGGAATTTGTCCGGATGACAAATGCGAGATCTCTATATTCGGTAACATATTCAGATACGAAATCAGTAAGCTGAATTGTAAATCACATACTCGATACATTCCCATGCACTCACGCACCGAGATGTAGGCCTTCCTCAAGTCTTCTTGCACGGCAGTTCGTTCAACGCCTAGAATGCTGTACAAGTTTGTCTCTTTACATATCTCGTCGACCACCTTATACCTAGTCCCGCTGTCTATTGGTCGTCTAACTGAAGTGTTGTCATCTTCATTGTCTATAGCGTCATGAGATTGTGAGGGCAGAGACTCAAACACGGATTGTGTTGAAGGGGACATTGGAGGCTTGTGTTTGTGCTGTTTGTTTGTAGAAGTGTGCTTGTTGTCGGCCGGCTTCTTTGAATGTTTATTGTGGTTGGTATGTGTTTGGTTTTGGGATTCGTGTGCAGGAGGCTTGGGATTAAAGTAGTTGTATATAAACATTAGGAGATCACGATAAGCGAGAAGAAGAGAATCAGAGTTGTTAGTGTTTAATTTTCATTAGGATAAATAATGAGATAGAGGCAGTAATAGCATCAAAGGGATGTGTGGAGTACCAGGAGAGTGGCTGGTGATATTTAAGTAAACAAAATACCACATACCACTAAATATGCGGAACGAATCTAGTTTAATCGAGTTTGCGAGCTAAGAAAACAACCAACTTCCAAGTCAATCAGAATGTTGGCTATTCCAGAGATGTTTGTCGACCACTTTGTTGAATACGCGCGCTGGTGAGGTTGATGGCCCTTAAATGATGGATATGCGCTGGTTGCTGGCGTATCTCGGGTGTTTTGAATTCACATGTTAGTTTCTGCTTGTACCTACTTTTTCACGTGACGTCAGCCCTGTATTTGCATACTTTGCATGTTGATACACCATCTCGGTAGGCAACAAGATTCTTTGCTTGGGAAATCCTACCTATTTCTGGATGGGTATTAAAGAGCAAAGTACAGCATATGACGAATTTGTTCACAGATAAACATAAAAAGTTTCCTTTAATATCATTAAAACTGCTATGCAATTATGTGTTATACTGGTTTTCTCTTCTTATAAATAAGTGCTGTAAATGTGTAGCTGATTCTTAGAATTTGAGTCTCGGCCCTTATAGCTAACGGTAGCTGGAAAAGTACTACTGTCTTGAAATCTGCTATGAAATCGTCCTAAACCGAAATAACAGTTTAGATTTTGTAAAGTGTACAAGTGCCCCCGATAATGATGGGTAATTTGCACATAATGTTATTCGAAATTTGTGTATAGTAATAAGCATGTTCTTGTAGCAACTTTTCCTCTTGACATTTAGCATTTCTTCATAAACACTAATTGAATTTAGCGTATGAAACCAACATTTTAGGCTCTTAGCGGCAACTCAAACCGCACACTATTATTATATCTGCCAAATATTTGGAAAATTAAAATTATGTTACTTCAACCCGTCATTATTTGAAATTAATTAAGTTAAGCGTGCGGAGTGCAAATAGACAGTTTTATCTGATTAAAGCCCCATTGTTTTGGCTTTAATAATAAACAGACGCATCTATTTAATTACAGAAACGTGTCTGTTGGTAAGTTCAAGGATTAAACATTTTGACATTTTGACATTTTGCATTTCTATTACTGATTTCGCTTTACGTAAAAGCGTACTGATCGGGACAATATGAATGCCTAAATGTTGGTCACTTCATTTGCAGACACCAAATGCTCAAAAGTCACCGCACATTTTGCCTGGTAGGGTTATGCTTGTAATAGTAACGAATATGCGATTAAATGTACCGATTCTTAAGATGATGATTTTGTGACAAACCAGATTAGCAGTCATAGTATGCGCGACGATGTAAGAATACAATGTTATCATGATTTGGTTCGTTTCGTATAATCTTGTGGACGTGTTGAACGTCAATTATCTTTAATCTTTCATTTGCTTTTCCTATTTACGTTTTTTTGAACAGTCCGCGTGTTGAACGCTTTTAGAAAAGTTTAAATACAAACGACGTGTTGAACGTCATAAGTTGACAAATTTTAGTACAATGCAACCTGTTGAATGTTGCAATTAAGTTTTCATCTAACAAAGTTCAATTAAATAAACCTGAGGATCAGTTGAATTATCCCCAATTATAATTACAAGAAAAAAATTGAATATCGCTGTCTTGTTGAAATACATCGATTATGAAAAAAGCACTAAGAGTATTGAGATGCTACGTAAGATACCTTAGTAGCGATAATGTTCAGGCTACAAATAAATAGATTATAAAGCATTAGTATAAACTCTTTTACAAAGATCGTGCTTTAAGCATCCACCAGTTGGTCTTCTCACACATACCTTGAATGGGCCTGCCTTGCTAATTCCTAAATACTTCTCTTGTTCGTCACTCAAGACCGTCAATTTCACGCCCAACTTATCCAAATGTAGCCTAGCCACTTCCTCGTCCAATTTTTTGGGTAACATATGGACTCCGAGAGGATAATTCTGAGCATCTGTCCATAGGGCAATCTGGGCAAGTACCTGATTTGTAAAACTATTGCTCATTACGAAACTTGGGTGTCCTGTTGCGCATCCCAAATTAACCAATCGTCCCTGTGCGAGAAGAATCACATGGTTTCCACCTTTAACTTTGTATCGGTCGACTTGTGGTTTGATGTTTTCATGAGATTCAGAGTTTTCTTTGAGCCAGGCAACATCAATCTCCACATCAAAATGGCCGATATTGCAAACTATGCTGTCCTCGGGCATTTTGGCAAAATGTTTGCCGGTTATGATGTCCCGGTTACCAGTCGCGGTTACGTAAATGTTGCCTATTGAACAGGCATCTTCCATTGTTGTTACCTGATAACCTGGCAAAATCAAAACACAAAAGTTGGCACACCGTTGTATTAAAGAGCAAAGCGATAGACATCTCCAACATTGAATTCCATTCTTGTCCCCTACCTTCCATGGCAGCTTGTAAAGCGTTAATAGGGTCGATTTCCGTTATTATAACTCGTGCACCCATTCCTCTCAATGCGACTGCGCACCCCTTTCCTACATCTCCATATCCGGCAACGACAGCGACCTTTCCGGCAATCTGCACATCAGTTGCTCTCTTGATTCCATCAATCAAGCTTTCTCGACATCCGTAGAGATTGTCGAATTTCGACTTTGTGACAGAGTCATTGACATTGATGGCAGGAACCTTGAGTTTACCCTCCTTGAGCATTTGATATAAATGATGTACACCAGTCGTTGTCTCTTCTGATATTCCTTTGATTTCGGTAAGATATTGAGGATATTTATCGTGTACCAACGCAGTTAAATCCCCGCCGTCATCAAGAATCAAATTCAAAGGTTTGTTATCCTTGAACGCAGACAACGTCTGCTCGATACACCAGATGTATTCGTCTTCCGTCTCGCCCTTCCACGCAAATACTGGAACTCCAGTCTCGGCAATAGCAGCAGCAGCATGGTCCTGAGTGGAAAAAATATTACACGAACTCCAAGCGACTTCTGCTCCGAGGGCGAGGAGCGTTTCTATGAGGACAGCGGTTTGAATGGTCATGTGCAAACAGCCAGCAATACGCGCACCAGTTAGCGGTTTGGAGGGGCCGTACTTTGCGCGGAGGGACATGAGACCGGGCATTTCATTTTCTGCCAGACGTATTTCTTTTCTACCCCATGCGGCGAGAGAGATATCTGCAACCTTATATTGTGGCATTTTTCTTTTCTTTGGATTTTTTCCTCAAAGACGTAAAGGATGAAAAATTTTCAAGATGATTTGACTGGGGTATAAAAGCAAATTTACGTGTAACCCGCAATTATAACGAGCTTGCTTATTCTAATTACCGCGTGCCAATCAGAAGGGGGAAAACTCGCGCTTGGGGCATAATATTAGCGATAGTAATGTCAATGATGTTCATATGAACCTCCCCCCCTTAACTTTTAACATTAAATTCTCGTAATACAACAATACGTTTCGATCACTTAGTGGGGCTTGCTTATGCCAACTGTAAACATAGCAACACAAGTTCAGGGGGGATGGACACAATTATTATATTTGTTGCAAAGTAATTAGATACAAAGACCATACTAATACTGTTTTATCCAGGATAATAAAAGACACGTTTTACGAGTTGACACAAATGATCTAGGCATTCAGAATGTAAACGCGTTACAACAAATTACAAATAAACAATAAAGCGTCATCGGAATGTAGCACTAGAAGAAAATGTTCGAACCAAAGGCTGCGAACGTGTATAAAACCTATCCGCATCTAAGGGTCGATTGTGTTTATAATGTTCGGATAACATAACAGAAACCCAAGAAATAGTTTAGTAGAACTTGTTTCTTAAAACTAATTCTCAACACAGATAAACAGCTATTCCACTTGGATCATAACCAGTCATGAACGAACGTACACCTGGATCTAGAGTAACCCTTCCTAAGATATTGTATATTGATTAATATAAAAATATGACATGCGACTGGAAGTAATCAACTTCTCCGCTGTCCCTCAGACTCGCCTGTTCTTAATGTAATTTATGGCCAAGCAATGCATTTTTTATACGAGTATTTAGTATTAATTATAAACTATTGAACGCATTGTTTAGCACATGAATAACACGCATACTAACAGCTATAACCCTAGATCACACGAGACTACACTATACTACACGTCTTTTTATTATAGAATCTTTATGCTTTTATATGACAGTCTTGTCTTTAATGTCAGTTACAAACAAGTAATCATTGTACGCTTGCTCGATTTCATTGCAGCTTCTAATTTATGAATGTGCATCCGAGCTGTCCATATTTTAAAAAAAAGCAGATTTATTTTATAGAAAAGTCGCGATACTAAAAGCAGGCAAGAAACATCTCTCATAATGTAAAACTAATTTACAAATCGTGGTACCGAAACCGATGCCACGAGGTTTTCTACCAAATTCTAAAGCGTAACCTTAATATGTACATACATAAACCATTCCGGACGGTTTGATCACGCATTGCCAATTCTAGTTTATGGTTTCAACCCAAATTTTAACCCAAAGCCTAAATTTCGAAACAATCGTCTATTCGTTTGAGCCAAGATATTATTATAAGACAATGACAAACCATTACTGTCTTCCGCATATTTTCATTCAAAAAAGGGAGATTTCTCCTCCCCAATATGGCCACCAGAATAATGGGCTGTAATGGAAAACCGGTTACCAAATTGTCCGATTCGCCCCTTTGTAAGATCCCGCGTGATACAAAGACATCAGTAAGTGTAGTTATTTTAGGATATTCCATTTATTGAGAATACAAATAAGGGATAATACATATCCAATACCTGTTTGCCTATGCAATGACTTGCCACACAAAAGATGGAGTGAATCGGCAAACTTTAAATTTGAAATGGGCCGTTTGCAAAGAACCGCTAAGACGTCTGTATAATTGTCTGTGTAATATCTTGTGGAAAGTTTGCAAATTATCTAGAACCAATAGAAATTGACAATGCAAGTGCAACGATTGTACCAAAAATAAAATAGCAGTCCGATTCTGTATGACCTTATCGAGTTTCACAGTTATCCGCACTATAAGAATCCCATTATCGACCATGCAGTCCTGTGTCAAACAGAAAAAAGTAAAGATATGAAAACTCTACGCTCTAGACCTAGAGTACCATCGTTGTTTCGCACCGTAGCCATAGTCCTTTTCCTGGCTTTTGTTCTTTCTATATTTCATTTTGCTAACATACGTTCCGGTCACTCACCGCGTCCTAATCCTAAACCAGACCCGGAACCGGAACTGCCGACTGGTAAAGTACAGCCCATTTGGTGATAATTGGGGTCTAGAACGCCTCGAATATATAATAGCAAAAGAAAATATGAATTTTGTAGTCGGTCTGCAAAAACTGATGACGAAAATCTACTTTCGATTCGTTTACAGAAAATAATTTCACAAATGAAGACGTTGAAGGCCTGACTTCTCGCATAAGAGTTCTCGTTCCGAAAGGTGGTCATACGTTCCAACAACTAAAGCAACTAGAATCGACCTGGAAACCCAAGACGAATGCCACCGCCCCACTAACCGTAATAATCCTCTATGTGAGTGAGCACGGCCTCGAACGTCAGCTTAGATCCATCGCTGAACAGTCCGCTAGACCAAGGGCAGTATGGATTATAACTCCCGATAACGCGGCCAAAGCTGCTGCAAACAGAGTTGTAAGAGGGTTGGGCAATGACCCAGTAATTGTACATACTACAGAAGACGATCATCTCGGGCCATTCGCTTGGCTTAAATTGGCTCAACATGTGACGACTGAACATATAGTGCTACTAGATAACGGCGTGGTCCCTGGTTTGAATTATTTTGCCAACATGCTTCGTGTTGCAAACGTACCAGTTTACAGTGGCGCTGTCATTGGCTCAATGGGCACTGTTATTAGCAAAGAACAGAATTTACGCTTGACCTGTTTCTTTGATCATACGCATGGAGATCGTCCTAACCACGACGGAGGCACGGACTCTATTCTTCCAGAAAAATCTCGACCGGTTGACATGATTAATCACGTCTGGTTCCTTAGGAAACAGTGGATATCGTTATTACTCAAAGAGAATAGGCCGGACGCTTACAAACTGCCCTTGAGCTTCTTTATAAGTTTCGCACTCAAATATCAGGCAAACATCCCCTCTTTTGTAATACCCACCGCTCTAACCGATGCCAACTCATGGGGGGATGTAAGACATGGTCCCATACAGGGTGCTACTTGTGGTATATTAAAACGTGAATTAGCAACCAATGTTGTGTGGAAAAAGTATCTGGATCGTGGATATCCATTAGTTACGCAACAGAAAATCTGGAATCAGGTGACAACAAGAGTAGCAACATTTGCAATTGACGGTATTCGCCAAGCCAGAGCTCTTGTCCCGCTAATATGTAAAATGTCACGCGTAAGAGAAACTGACACTCACGTAGTTGTGACGGGCATAGGTCGTGGACTAGATAGAGGCGAGATGAAGAAATTAATCGATAAGCATTCATCTTTGTGTAGTAGTATCAACATTTACGATCTAGACGTTCTTGATGGACCCCACTTTGGACTGCCAGTTGAAGATATTGTTAATATTGTTACTCAGATCGAACATGGACTTACTCGCATTATGCAGTATACTAAGCCGCAAGTTATTATTTATATCAAAGAAGAAGAAGAAGATAGCTATGGTACACAAGGGTTCGCAGAAGCAGCAAGTAAATTTGCAGAGTCTGCTGGAATTATAGCGATTCCATCTACGCACATACCTCATGTTATGTGGATACCGGATCTGCCGATAAGGGCTCTCAAACGTAAGTAAAGAGAAACATATGAATGATGTCATTGCATTCAGTATTTCGTTCTAATTTGTCCTTACTTAACTCCTTTATAGAATGGAATACACCCCAAGTGCAAGTGCATATAATAACTCAAAAACGCGTAGAATCTCTCAAACGCCTAATGAAGTCCGTCGCGACCGCTTATTACCTGGGCGATAAAGTATCGCTTACCATAAATATGGATAGATCTGCAGATCAACCAACCATTGAATATTCCCGAGCATTTAAGTGGCTACATGGAGAGAAACATGTTCATTTCCGTGTTGTCCAAGGAGGTCTTCTTCCGGCAGTAGCCGAAGCTTATTATCCAGCGCATGACGAAGATTATGGTGTAGTTCTCGAAGATGACGTGGAGCTTTCTCCCTTTTGGTACGTCTGGACGAAATATACTATACTCAAATATCGTCATGCAACAGCCAGAGAAGTAACACAGAGAATGTTTGGTGTGAGCTTTTACGGACAAAAGGCGATGGAACTTCCCCTGCCCGGCCGAATATATTTCTCCCCAGACCAAGCGCTTGAGGGATATCCATTCCCGAGCCGAACTCCGTATTTATGTCAGGTACCCTGTAGTTGGGGGGCAGTTTATTTCCCCGAGATATGGCGGGAATTCCATGACTATCTTCTCGTTCGTATAGAAGATTGGAATACGCTTAAATTCCAGAATGTGACTATTCCGTGGAGCAGATCTAACAAATGGCGAGCATCGTGGAAGAAATTCTTGATTGAATTGACGTATCTGCGTGGATATGTTATGTTGTATCCTAATTTCGAAGAGTTTGCCAGTTTCTCCAACAATCATGCCGAGATTGGAGAGCATATGCATCTCAAACCTGGGAAAGTATATAATGTAACCATATTCCAAGTACCTCTTATGCAAAACGACGTTATTCTTCAGCAATTGCCAAAGGGCAGCCTACCTTCGTATAAAGAATTGCCGATATTGGATCTGTGGGGAAATGTTACTTCCTCAGATGAGATCATAGAAAGAGGAAACGCATTACATGCGAACATTTCACTTTGTTCTATTCCCGACGAATTAACGTATGATCCTCAAGATCTGTTGTGTATTGACGAGGATGAGAAAGCTCGTGTTATTGAGGAGGCGAGAATTCAAGCTAAGAAAGAAGCAAGGATGTACAGGAAGTTTAAGGCCGAACTTCTTGCAAAAGCAAGCGCAACTGTTAAACATGAACCATCACCAACAACGACTTCTGAGCAGAGCACGAATACCGTTATTCTCGAGGATGTTGATGTTGATGTTGATTAAACTATAGAGTAATTCAGTTGTAAATATATTATTAATTTAGTCCCATAGATATTGAGAGCGCGTTAGTAATAAAAATAATATGGAGAATATAATTGTGATCGTTTCTTTTCCCATTGGCCAGGTTAGTGATTTACAATGTTGATAGCACGAGTGTTATTGTGTATTGTTATCACCTGGCTGCTTATCATCAACTGTTTATGGATCGACGAGATACCCCCCTGTTGTAAATGATCATCATCAGGGAGCGTTTCAAGTTACAGTCATCCCTCATTTGTATCCCCCCCCTATTGTATCCCACCCTCGGATATAACCCATCTTTCACGCTGGACGG
>CAJVPJ010000481.1:0-23922 GCA_910592205.1 Paraglomus occultum | reverse complement strand
GGCAAGGTTATGCCAGAGCACAAAACAATCTTGGTTCTTGTTATTGGAATGGAACTGGAATAGAAAAGAACATTCAAAAGGCAGTTGAGTTGTATCAGAAAGCTGCTGGACAAGATTATGCCAGAGCACAAAACAATCTTGGTTTTTGTTATTGGGATGGAGCTGGAGTAGAAAAGAACATTCAAAAGGCAGTTGAGCTGTATCAGAAAGCAGCTGAGCAGGGTTGTGTTGCAGCACAGGCTAACCTTGGATTTTGCTATGAGAATGAGATAGAAGTAGAAAAGAACATTCAAAAAGCAGTTAAGCTGTATCAGAAAGCAGCTGAACAAGGGAATGCTGCAGCACAAACTAATCTTGGTTCTTGTTATGAGAATGGGGTAGGAGTAGAAAAGAACATTCAAAAAGCAATTGAGTTATACCAGAAAGCAGCTGAACAAGGTGATGCTGCAGCACAAACTAACCTTGGTCTTTGTTATGATAATGGAACAGGAGTAGAAAAGAACATTCAAAAAGCAGTTGAGTTGTACCAGAAAGCAGCTGAACAAGGTGATGCTGCAGCACAAACTAACCTTGGTCTTTGCTATGAGAATGGGGTAGGTGTAGAAAAGGAGATTCAAAAAGCAGTTGAGCTGTATCAGAAAGCAGCTGAACAAGGTTATGCCAGGGCACAAACTAGTCTTGGTTTTTGCTATGATAATGGGACAGGAGTAGAAAAGAATGTTCAAAAAGCAGTTGAGTTGTATCAGAAAGCAGCTGAACAAGTTTATGCCAGGGCACAAACTAGTCTTGGTTTTTGCTATGATAATGGGACAGGAGTAGAAAAGAACATTCAAAAAGCAGTTGAGCTGTATCAGAAAGCAGCTGGGCAAGGTTATGCCAGAGCACAAAACAATCTTGGTTCTTGTTATTGGAGTGGAACTGGAATAGAAAAGAACATTCAAAAGGCAGTTGAGTTGTATCAGAAAGCAGCTGAACAAGGTTATGCCAGAGCACAAAACAATCTTGGTTTTTGTTATTGGAATGGAACTGGAGTAGAAAAGAACATTCAAAAGGCAGTTGAGCTGTATCAGAAAGCAGCTGAACAATGTGATGCTGTGGCACAAACTGAACTTGGTTTTTGCTATGAAAATGGAACAGGAGTAGAAAAGGATATTCAAAAAGCAATTGAGTTGTATCAGAAAGCAGCTAAACAAGGTTATGCTAAAGCACAGAATAATCTCAATGCTTGCAATAAGAAGGAGACTAATTTAAAAAAATTTTTCAAAACAATTAGACTGTATCCTGGTAAGTAATCAACAATGGTATACAAATACAGCAAAATTTGAAAAGTACATTAGAAATTACTGAATAAGTTGCACTACAAGTCAGGATATAAAAAAGTTTGTTTTTTTTTAGCATAAAGTTTTGCTTTTATATTAGTTTAATTGTCATAACAATTTTTACAATAAATTTGGTAATAAAAATGTGGGTGTTATAGTCATTGTGAGCACATTGATTTTAACAGTAAACTATGCTGCTTTATTATTATATTCTTCAGACTGCTAATTAGTTTTAGACTATTTACTTAAAACAGTATTAATATTGATGCCTACATGTTGACAGTTACTGTATTTCTCTGACATGTACACTCTGTACACCATACATCGTTCTTGGGAGCCGAGAATTTTGCATTTGACATAGCTCGCGATTGTGGCAATTACCGTTTTTTGCGAAAATATTGATAATACCCGGAAACAAGCGAATCACACTGTCAAAACGTCTGCGAGTCGTTAATTACCGAGTCTCTGAAACTAGGAACGTGTTTACTTAATGTAACTCAGCAGATATCAATCAACACTTATTATCCAAAAATAAAGTGTTAAAAAGCGGTTAGATGAAGTGATTAACAAGGTCGTATTAGATCTGTGACAGAAATCGCTGAGAGAAACGAGTGTCCAAATCAAATTGATCCATGTTCAGTTAAGTATGAACAAGTCTTTTTTTATTTACAAGCAATTATTAACTTTCGTACTAGAGTTCGTTTCAATAGGCCTTCATCAAGACTTGCGGCTGGAAGAATGTTTGCACTGATTTGGTCTGCTCGACGCCACCTGATTTACCGATTGATTGAAATTGCCGATGAAGAACAGAAGTAATATTGAAGCCTGGGTTCGAACTTTTGTTAGTAACACCACCACACCGGAGATTGGGAAGGGAATCTAACTGTCGTTATTAACAACTGGTCTACACAATACTTTATTATTGCTTCTAATATAGTGAGTTGTTTACGAAAGAAGTAAAGCAGAATGGTCGTCAAAGCTTAAAATCCAATTGTCTAGTTAGTATTAGTTTATCTCTTTACGTTTGACATTGTGTCGAATGCAAATTTAGTTTAGCCCTTCTAATTTCAGTCGGGCAGTCAGTCGCACAAGCTCTGGTACTTTCGTTTGACAGCCAAACTGTATTTGCTATTTGTACGCTGATCTACTGTTGATCTGGCATTATTTAGGAAAATGCACTAACCATTTTCTGAAATTTATTAGTTGGCGGTTATACTGTATATAATATATATAACCTAAGACTAAAACTAAAGCTCTGGCTCACATTTTTCGATATTTTTTTGTGTACCGTTACTCTAATACCGTTTTGCCGAATTTTTTTTTTGCCTGAAAATAAAAATTAACAGTGAATGAAGAAATTACTCGCTTTTCCATGCCATTTTGAAATTTGCATTCTGTTTCTCGTACTTATTACGCTGACATTAATTTTGCGAGCGTACCATCATTCAGTTAATGAAAGAATTAATTCTGCGTTTGCAGAATAAACGAACGTTGTTATTCGTATATCTTAATTATTCTCTATTACATACATGTATGTAATCAATTTATTTTCAATTGAGAAGAGACCTGGTAATGTCGTTATTATTACTTAATTAAAATTATCGCTTTGTGTAAAAATATTATCTGAAATAATGTATTGAATAAGACAGCACTACCTGTATGGGTAATCAGCGTCCGAATTCGCTTGTCATGTTTAATTGATTGAAATTGTAATCGCTGACGATATTTTTGGCTGCACAAGTTGATATTCCCCCTGTTGTTTCAGGTCGTTTCTATGTTATCACATCTGATGGCAGCACAATACATAAAAAATTTGTTCAGCAACAAACTTTTGTCGTTATCAAACTTGTCCGGATAAAATCGTGCGTTCTTGAAGTAAACGAACGTTCGGTACTATGTTATTAACGTTAATATATCCTGATAATTGGTCATAATTAACACTAAGATGTCGTAAATAAAGTGGTCCAAGGCGTACCAGAATATTACGTATAAGTATTTTTCTAATGCAACTAATGGACATCAGATAATTGATATGCGACCCTAGTCTTTCTCAATCGGCAATTTTAATTAAGTCTATTTGAAGCGTTTTACCCTTTATCGGCAGAAACCTTTCATACTTGCAAATTTACACATACATGTATTCTTTAGTATTATTATGTATTTGATTGCTAATGGTGACTATATATAAAGATAATCCGTTTGACAGAAGTTTAGTATGACGGACCAACGATTTTCTGAGAAAATCCAGAGTTTTGGATGATATTTTATACAAGCCCTATGTTACTTGATTGCTCTTACCAGTGAAATACTAATAGACTTTACTTTTATCGTAAAAGGTGACTACGAAAGACTATAGGTTTGAGTGTCACTTTGCTGATTGAGAATGAAGAGTCAAGGATATCAACAGCACAACAATTAGACTGTATCCTAGTAAGTAATCAACTAAATGGTATACAGGATAACAGAATGTTAAAGTACGTTAGGGGTTACTGAATAAGTTGCACTACATGTTAGGGTAGAAAGTTTTTTTTAAGCAAAAGTTTTGCTTCAACATTGAGTTTAATT
The DNA here is from genome assembly GCA_910592205.1 of Paraglomus occultum. Classification (NCBI taxonomy): domain Eukaryota; kingdom Fungi; phylum Glomeromycota; class Glomeromycetes; order Paraglomerales; family Paraglomeraceae; genus Paraglomus; species Paraglomus occultum. The sequence continues at coordinate 20,038 of CAJVPJ010000481.1, read as the reverse complement.
TATTATTATTATAACAATTTTTACAATAAATTGCTTACAGTTTTGGTAAATAAAATGTGGTGTCATTGTGAGCACGCTGATGCTTATATATATACTGTTTATATTTCAGAGTACTAATAATTTATTGTAGTACTATTTACTTAAAGCAGTATAATATTAATGTCTGCAATTACTGGGGTATTGCTATGACTGTAGCCTCTGTACACTATACTCATAGTTGCCAATTGATATGTATGGGGTTTTCTGGCATATTTGGGGGTTTGAACGTCTTGCATGAGATGTTTAACTTGTGATTGTGACAATTTAATATTAACTGGAAATTTGGAATAATCATAAATGCACATGCTTTTATTATTATGTACTGTAACATGTTAATATAATAAAGAAAAATAGGGGCAAATTCGTTATTTCATTGTTAAATCATGTTATGGTAAACATTATAAACGAACTGAAAGAATATGCTGTAAGAACTGATGGTCGTTTTTTTGTACATTATTTGTACTGTACGCGTAAATCCAGAATATACATATAATCTGTAGTACGCAATATGCATGTATATTAATATATATTATTTGTGATCAGTGGTAATTGTTGATATGATGGTAAGGTCATTTTGATTATCTGAATACACATACAATTGATGATTTGAAAAAAACATGTTAATAATTAAGGTTTGTTTATGTCATACGTTTATTATTTTTTGGTATACCAGTTTATTAAATTATCACGGATCAGCAAGTTACATGGCAAAATCTTCCGAGACTGAAATTAATTTTAGGTTAGTGTCACCAGGCCGTAATTGTAAAATTGTGTTACAGTAAAATGGTGACATTGCAGAAATGGTTTTCAATTTTTCGGTGTACGCCCGACGATATAAGATCAGTCTTACTCCCAACCTCCAAAACTCATGTTTATGTCCCTGCTGTATTAATTTTCTGTTACAAATTTTAAACACAGTGTAAGTGTAAGTGCAACACTTCGGTACCGAGTGTTGCGTTGCATTTATGGGGGGTTTTCTATTATAAAAGACATTTTCCTAATCTAAATATTTTTCCTCCAACTAAGTTGGACGTAAAAAGTCTGACTATAATTATTAATTAAAAATCGTGTTATGCTACTTTATATTTGGTTTATCGAATTTACCCGTTTTTCGCAAATGAATTTCTCGGTTTTAAATAACCTCTTGCTGAATTAGAGTTTACGACCGGGAGACAGTAATAAATTTACTGTTAAAAATGTCTTTGCATTTCTAAACCTTTTAGTGCCTCATGAGCACTAAATATTGGGGTATTATCGTCAGTTGTACTACGCTACATTAGGCCTGTTCAATTTTGTGCCGATCCCTGATTGACGGATAAAAATCATATGATGGAAAATTTTCCCCGGCATCACCATGAAAATTTCACGTTCACATGATCATTTCTACATATATAATTTAAGTTTAACAAAAATTTAGCATAAATTAAATTTTGCTTCTATAATTACACCCACTGCAGTCATGTGAACGTGAAATTTTCATGGTGACGCTGGGGGTAGTTGAATGGGAATAATAAATTTGCAGTTCCTATCCGTTCCCATCCTCATTCCGCACACGTTTTATTAATCAACGTAAAAAGACAAAAAGTTGCGTTACGCAAATGGTTGTAATGGCTATGGAAATATATATATTTTTTGTAAAGAATAATACTTGAAATCTTGGAGTGAAAAGAAAAACAGCGGAACGGGAAAACGCGAAATTTGTCCTCAATCCTCACAGATTTTTGATTGGTTGATACATTTTGCCGTCGATCGGAACAGAACAGAGTTGATTATTTTTCCGCAACTAATAATATTACAAAAATTGCATAATTCGCACTTAGGAAAGTAAATCTATTAAGGCGGAACCGCAAATCTGTTGCAGAAAAACGGGAGGTTGCATTTATTCATTAAGTCATATACTTGGTACCGAACAAGTGTCACATTTAGAGAGAAATTGCGCTTATTTATGGAGGTGCCACTGTATTCAATACTGAGTATAATAAACCAATCGATCTTGATTTTATCCTTTATTCCGATTGTTCAACGATATTAGTTATTGACAAGCCTACATGATCTGGTGTAATCGAATTGTTAGGAACGAATTCCAGCTGAGTTATCGCTAAAGAGTTGTCACTGCAGTAAGCTCGTTAATCGAACAACTGCCAAAATTAAAGATTCAAAAACAATAGTTGTTTAATTAGATTAAGTGACGTTTCTCGGCTAGTTGAAACACTAAATCAAAGATTGTCCTATTAAATATAGTATTAAATTTCTCCGATATCATAATTGTTATTGTCATTTTTCTCGTAGATGCCCTTATTAGATACGAGTATAGATAGATAATCGTATAGGGAGTGAGGCGCCCATAAAATAATTATTGCCGCTTAGAAATTTAGTTCAGCCTTAAGTGAGCAATCGTTGAAATAAGGCAGCGATACGAGCTAAATTCTTTCTCGGCAAACAATCTACTACTACGCAATTTAGTTGTTCTCACACTCAAATTGGACGCCGACCGTGACTATAAAAATTTGAAAACGACAATAATTATATATTTGTGACAAATTTAATCCGCTACACTATACAATAACCTACCATAAATTACCAGATTTTTGTCAATTACATATAAAATTCAGAGAGCTCTATTGTAATATTTACTGTATGTGAGTTACGACAATTTTCGTACCGATTTGAAGATAATTGGATGGTACTTTTCGAGAGAATGGTAATATATTAGTCCTGTTATTATTCCGAAGTGTGCAGTTAGATAAAGGGCACTGTTTACATTACACTATGTTTTTTATATAATTTCATATTGTAAAATAGATACTGTCCCTTTGTTGAATCGGCTTCGGAATATAACGGGACTAAATATATCATTATTTTTCTCGAAAAGTACATCCAATTATCTTCAAATCGGTACGAAAATCGGTGTAACTTACATAGTACAATAGAGATTTTTGAAAAATAAAAATTTTATATGTTTTACAATGTAATTGACAAAAAATCCGGTAATTTATGGTAGGTTAGTGTATAAGTGAATGCGGTAATAATGCGTGGTAGCGTAATACATTTGTAATCGGGAACAACGATGCGTATATGTCTGCACACAATAATAGTTGGCTTGTCGTGCCACCGTCAGAATTACCCAAAACAACCTAGCCATCAATTAATTAGATCCATTTCTGGTGTCAGTCAGTAATCGACCCTTGAAATTGCATAAGCATTAGTGCTACTGTCGAGGCAATAGTTACGGGAGAGCATATAACTACTGTCTCGGTTTGGGATCTAGCTGCGCCGTCGTAGGAGTGTGGCTCACCTCAGCGATAGCTAAATCGTAACAAACAGTTAGTGACCTTTAATTAGGCTTTTCAATGCTAACATATTCCTATACGTGTCACACACACTAATCCTAGATAATTAACTATTCTCGAGAACAAAACTACTCTCTACTGATGGATTAAGTCAGTAGTCTGTAGGTGGTGGTCTTAATAAAAAATAATGCGCGCTGCAAAATAATAATTAATTATCCTATTGCCACTCGATCGATTGCGAGACAAGTATTACAACCGATCTTGCCGTTATACGGATTAATGCTTTATAAATATAACGGAATATTTAGGGAAAGAGTTATTGTTCGGAGTAAATGGATACTCGTTTATTAACAAGGGTAAAAATATATAAAAGGGGTATCGAACGTCTTCGATAGGAAATATCGTAGCGAACACTTGAATATTTCGGACACTTTTAAAACACTAAATTAAACACCCCGATGCTAAGTCTATTCTACGCTGCTTTTATATCTTTTGGACGGACTAATTAATCTATTTTTAGCATCGGATGACTAATTGCTAATTACTAATTATTCTCCAAATTATCATTATTCTCTTCTCGATGCTACTACCCAGCGCTGCTAATGCGCTGCTAATGCGCTGCTAATGCGCTTCTAATGCGCTTCTAATGTGCTTCTAGTGTGACAGTTATTATAATTAGTACGACCGCTTCTAGTGCAACCGCTTGCTTCTAGTGCAACCGTCAATCTTAGCACTACCGTTAGAATTCCATCGCCGATCTCTGAGGTCCTGGTAGCATTAATGGGTTCCACAGAAATTTAGGAAGGAATACGTCATCGCATATGCTTGCATCATCACACTACTTATACTTACAAGTGTAATATTAATATGTAAATATAAAATAAAGTGAGTTGTCATAGTTAGCTTGCATGGTAATTGCTTCACTTAGATGTTTTTTTTCAAGAATCAGATTGAAATGACTTTGTAAATTATGAGTTTAATATAATCTTGTGCTGACAAAATCAAACCTTTCACAACACTGATAACAATAATGTAAAAAACATTATTTATTCCTTTATTATTATATGTAAACTATAATTCACAAACTGATATAACTGCTATGGGTCACATTGTATTTCATGTACTAACCATAAAATTCAAACCTCTAACCACCTGATTAAGAGTCAGATGCTCTCCCATTGAGCTAACGAGGCTGTAATGAGATTTTATAATTACTTTTTAAAAAAATTATTACAAAGGCTTAAAAACTACATACATTTTAAACACTCAAGCAGTGATAATGATATTTTAAAAATGTAATATAATACTTAAAACTTCTGTCAATATAAATTAGAGTTACAGATTTGTCACCATTTATCATCACCTTACACTTTATGTCCCTGTGCATGCATTTTATATAATTCAGTTCGTGCTTTAGCATGTCCTTGATCAGCAGCTTTTTGATACCATTCAATTGCCTTTTCCTCATCTTGGTCTATGCCAATTCCATGTTGATAAAACTTTCCAAGATCATATTGTGCCTTGGCATAATTTTGTTCAGCTGCTTTCTGGTAATATTCAATTGCTTTCTGCTTATCTTTTTCTACTCCTTTGCCAAACATATAGCATTCACCAAGCATATACTGTGCATCAGCAAATCCTTTATCAGCAGCTTCTTGATATAATTCAACAATTCTGTTCTCATTGGCTGTTCTCATTATCCCTTTCTGATAGCACAAACCTAAATAATATTGTGCCTCTGTATGTCCCTGTGCAGCAGCTTGTTGTAAAAATTTAGAAGCTTTTTCAATATCTCTGTCTAACAGAAATCCATTAAAATGAAATACACCAAGTATATATTGTGCATCAGCACTCCCTAGTTCAGCAGCTTTCTTAAACAGTTCAACTGCTTTCTGATTATGTTCTCCTTCCTTGGATGCATCATAATATTGAGCACCAAGATTATAGAAAGCCTTTTCATGTCCTTTATCAGCTGCTTTTTGATACCATTCAATTGCCTTTTCTTGGTTTTTTTCTACTCCAATTCCATGTCCATAACATGAACCAAGATTATATATTGCTTTAACATTATCCTGTAAAGCTGCCTTTTGATACAATTCAAATGCCTTCTTTTCATCTTTTTCCACTCCAAGTCCATGCTCATAGTATACACCAAGATTAAATTGTGCATTGGATATTCCTTGTTCAGCAGCTTTCTGATAAAACTCAGCAGCTTTCTGGTAATCATTTTCTATTCCAGTACCATTGTCATAACAAACAGCCAAACTAAATTGAGCATCTGGATGTCCTTGCTCAGCAGTTTTTTGAAATAATTCAAAAGCCTTTTTCTTATCTTTATGAACGCCTTTTCCAGCATTATAACATACAGCAAGTTGGTACTGTGCACAGTCATATCCTTGGTCAGCTGCTTTTTGAAAAAATTCAAATGCTTTTTGTTCATCTTTTTCCACCCCATGTCCAGCAAGATAGCACCTCCCAAGGTTACATTGTGCCAAGGCAGATCCTTGTTCAGCAGCCTTCTGATATAATACAAAAGCTTTGTGATAATCTTGCTTCCCTCCAACTCCATTATTATAGCATGCACCAAGATTATATTGCGCTTTTGCAAACCCTTGATCAGCAGCTTTTTGATACCATTCAATTGCCTTTTCTTCATTCTTTTCTACACCAATTCCATTTTGATAAAACCAAGCAAGCTTAAATTGCGCATCTACATCCCCTTCATCTGCTGCTTGTTGAAATGCTTCAAATGCTGTTTCCTCATCTCTTCTCACCCCACTTCCATCCTGTCCAATAAATTCTGCAATGGTGACTCCCTGGTTAGCTGCCTTTCGATAAAACTCAGCTGCCTGTTGAGCATCTTTATCTATTACTATGCTAGCCTCATTCTCACTCAATGCATCAGAATTATCTTGTGTTGTATTAGTTTCAACTTCAGGAGTTTTTTCCGCAATTGTTTGATTCTGTCTTCCAATGATATTGAGGATAAGTTGTGCATCAATATGTCCTTGGCTAGCAGCTTGTCGTAACAGCTCAATAGCTTTGTCATCATCTTGCTCTACTCCGTGTCCCTTAGCATAACATATACCAAGGTTGTATTGTGACTCAGCAAATCCTTGGTCAGCAGCTTTTTGGTATAATTCAGCGGCTTTTTGTACATCCTTTTCTACACCAAGTCCGTTCCTGTAACAATTACCAAGATTATGTTGAGCATTAGCATGTTCTATATCAGCAGCTTTTTGATAGAGTTCAACAGCTTTTTGATAATCTCTTTCCACTCCAGTTCCATTAATATAGCTTACTGCAAGATTATACTGCGCATCAGCATGTCCTTGGTCAGAAGCTTTTTGGAGCCACTCTGCAGCTTTTTGCGCGTCTTTTCTCGCACCAATTCCATTGAGATAATGTATTGCCAGACTGAATTGCGCATCGGCATGGTCTTGGTCAGCTGCTTGTTGATGTAATGCAAACGCTTTCTCATCATCTTTTTCTGTTCCTTTACCCGTATGATAGCATATGGCGAGCTTATATTGTCCTTCGGCATATCCTTGATCAGCGGCTTTTTTAAAATATTCCAGAGCCTTTTCCTCATCCTTGTCCACTCCAACTCCGTCCGCATAAATTGTACCGAGTCTAACTTGTGCTGAAGCTGACATTATTCGTGTTGTTAGTTAGAATTTGCCGTTTCAATTCGGAATTGTTTTTTTTTCAATGAGCATACGAGTGGTTGTTAAATACTGACAATGTTACTCGTAATGTTACACGTAATGTTACTTGCATATGCGTGTCATTTTATCTTTTCAACGCTTCATAATGCGAACTGTCATGACATATTGTTCAAAGTAACAAATCCGGCCGTTAGAACCAGGCTGCTGGTTGTTGATTATGCAAAGGCTGCATAGTTAAAATTGGGTGATAACCAATCATAGAGATTATAATCTGTTTGTAACCCCTTATCAACAAAGCAATGCAATTTAAGCCTTTAAGCACATTTTTACAATCATTCCGTACAATTCCGTGAATAACTTTGTGTGCACATCGATCTCAGTTTTGATCTGGTCATTAAAATTCCAACAATTGGCGCACCCGAATTAATGGTCGGGATGCATAGTAGAAACGAGACTGCTTTTCTTACGACAATTTCCAAATACTGAGGTTTAAATTTTAATTCGAATCCACGGCGAGTTCTTGTATAATATGCGATTGATAACAATACGTACTACCGTGACAATCGCGCACCAGTAATTTTCTCCAATCTATTATTACCACACGATGCTTCTATTTAGAATTTACCGTAACAGATCTCGGGGTAGCAACCCTCAATCTTTTATATTCGGTCTTCTCAAGTTTAAATGGAAATATTTCTTATTAATGAACAATATGTATATTCTGGTGCATTAAATATTTTTAATAAATGTTGTGAATTCTCTCATTGAGAGATTAATATATAGTAAATAAATAGAAGACGGAATGTTCATTGTGGATAACCAGTAGTTTGATATCAATCCAGATAATTTCAATATCAGTAAATATCCTAAACGCTATAAATTTTCGTACTACAACAAAGAATAATGAATTGTGCGATAAAGAAAGCTAATACTAACAAATGCAATGTGCAAATATAAATTCACGACTTCCATTTTTACTTTCATTATCAATCTTTGATCTTCCCATCACACTAACTTGTCTTAACAGCACGTGAAACAATTTCTTGTATGCGCTTCCTTGCTTTCTCGATGCTCTCGGCAGTTCCCATTAAGACAACTTGGCCATTATTCTTGGGTACGTTAATAAGACAGCCACTCTCCGACCGGATACTTGTTATTGTGACTCCATCACGGCCGATTATGTGTCGATGGAAGTATTGAGGAATTGTTATATAGCCAGCGTGAGTATAAGTATTCTGAGCGCGAAAATAAACACAAAAGTGAATAACATTAGTGTTGGCAGATGAAAAATTACAAGCTAGATATAGCATAAACACCTCTGTACGACTCCCCAAAACTTACGCTCACTTCCTCTAACAAGTTATTCAAATGCTTCTCTGCTGCTTCAACCTGCTTCTTATCACCTTTCAAATGCAACTGAACTTCTTCTCCTTCATCTTCCTTTCCATATTCAACTACTTCGATTTTCAATTCTCCATCAAATTCTCCTGCTGGTTCATCATCATCGTCTATTCTTTTGGGTTTACCGTTTGCAGAAGCACGTTGACTTTCCGAAAGATTTTCGTGATCGACCATGATGTTAAAGTCGTAATGAATTTTGCGCAATGACCCGTTTGATGACAAAATGCGATAGTATTTAAGCGGAATGGAGACAGTTAATGTATGACGCATGCGAGACTAGATCGTCCAAGTATAGAGAATTATATGGACGGATTATAAACAAGCAGATTAGTAAACGTGCAACCAAGCATGTATCAGGTAAACGCACACTACGCTTAATTAGTCTTCTCTGCATCGCTTTCAAAATCTTACCATAATTTCTGCCTTGGCGCATATGATATCCTCTTTTTGCCCGATAATCTTCACCATCTCTTCTTTGCTAATGCCCCGTTCCTCCCAATCACTCGGTGGTTTGACATCATCATACGATCGGGAACCAGGGAAATAGATTTCAACGTTATAATGGTTTTGCAATTCTTTTAGAGACTTACCGTTGCGACCAATTATTGACGGGTGTTCTGCACGAGGGATTTGGATCACGTCTACCATGCGATTGAGCTAAATAAACAGTCAATAAGGAATAGTCATAAAAAAACACGAACAAGAAACCAGCTTCTCATCACCTATAGCACTGAAACTTACAACTAACTTCTCCAACTGTTCCTGTATTCTTTCAACAAGTCCTGCTTCACCTGACAATATAACCTCGTCGCTCTGCTCCCATGGCTTTGGAAACTTCACAACGTTAGCCTGAACAGGTTTATATTTATTCTCTGTTTCGTTGGCCTTCGCAACAATTTCTTTAATCCTACTTCCCGATGGTCCGATCAAATATCCATGATAGCTTTGGTCTATGTGCATTGTGATTGTCTTTTGGCTGCCAAGGTCGCTGACAAGCGCTTGTATGATGTCTCGAGCTTTCTGAATGTCCGGCAATGTACCGGAAATCTTGACTTCAACAACGTCTTCTCCAGAGGAAGGATCCGGCTGCGGATCCCCAAACTCGATACGACTGAATGTATCATTTTTGATTTCTGTAATTCGTTGCCCTTTACGACCAACTATATAAGAAAGACTTTTCGCCGGAATGGTAAAGCTAACGGAATTGTTGTGATCTCTCTCATATTCGAACAATTCCATTATCTCGTCTGAGGCGTTTTTCACACCCTTCTTGCCACCTCTAATAATGACTTCGTTAGGCTTCTGTCCATCGTTGTTATTACTATCTTCGTCTCCCGTCTTATTCCACGGAAATCTAATATGGACCCCATACTTCTCCTCTAATCTTTTAACATATACCCCATTTCTTCCAATAAGAGATTTATGGTATTCTGCAGGAATGACAAGATTAAGAACGGTTTCGTTTTTAAGTTTGTCGATCAAGTCAAGAATCTTTTCTTTAGCTTCTTCGACGTTTCGTTCCGTTCCTAGAATTGTAACTTTGACCTCATCGGAGGAAGAACCTTTATCAGCATCTTTTCGTTTATTGACCTTGGCATTGTCGGTATTTGCATCGTTCGAAGAAGCTTTTTGCGGACCATCAATTTCAATTTTAACATTGTGCATATCCTTAAGCCGTGTTATTGTTGCTCCGCCTTTACCAATTATGTGAGCAGAATACTGAGATGGAAGGGTAAACGTAGCAGTATATGAATTCCTAGCCTGTTATAAATATTTAAAAGTTAGTTTCACTGACAAAATCGGTTCCTAACTGCAATGCCTTCTCTAACTTTGATTCTCCAGTCAGCGCATAAATTGCATAAATTGTAATATAACCCGTACCTCTATAAACTCTGCATCTTTAACAACTCTTTCAATCTCCGCCACAACCCTCTCCACTTCCTCCGTCGGTCCCTTTATAATAACAACGTCATCTGAAGGCTGCATATTAGCAACTTTTTTGCCTTCGGCCGAGGCAGATCTCTCCGCAGCCCCTGTCCTCAGCGACCCAAACTTTACCGATACGGGTGCATCCGCTCCGCCAGTAATCTTATTCAAAGTTGTTCCTTTCGGACCGATAATATGACGATGATATTTAACAGGGATAGTTAACGAATGCGTTGCAAAATCTGAGGCATCCTGAGCGGCCTTGACGAGTTCGTTCTTGGCCTGTTCAAGCGTTTCTTTGACCAACACTTCTTTCTTTTTTTCAGGATCGGCAGGTTGAGAAGAGTTTTCCTCATAGACAATAATGATGTCAGGTGATTCATCTTTTTCTCCTGGCACAATAATCTCAACACCATAAGTCTCCTTCACACGTTGTAGATTTTGACCTTTGCGACCAATGATGTGACGATGTAACGCCGGGTCTACCGCAACTGTAGCAAAGTAACTTGGTAGCTGTCGAGATAAAGCGTAGTGGTAAGCAACACGATAACGTATAATCCGGTCAGGAACGTGGAAATACGGATAACCCTACTTGACCCATTTCGAAACCTTACCAAGTTTTTCACGAGCTCCAGAACTTCCTTCCTGGCTTTTTCCACGATGTCTGGAGATTTCCCCACAAATTCAAATATTACAGAATTATTCAAAGTGCCTCCCTTCGGCACAATAATCTGTAAATTGCCTGAATCTCCTTCAATCTTGCGCAATTTGCCCCTATTCCAGAGATATTTTAGCACATTCTTTGCGTGCTCCAAAGGATTCTCCGTTTTGTCGCCGTTGATATTTGTGATATCCAATATTTCGACGTTTATCGAACTAGCTTTATCCATGACTAATTTGGTCGCTTCGGAAAGTTTAGCAGCCGGTCCACGTATAGTGACAACTTCGTTTGGATCCGAGACGGGTGCCAATTCCAACGAACACCCGGTAACTTCAAGAATTTCTTGCAAATTCGCTCCTTTAGACCCGATTAAATATTTGTGCTGGCGTTTCGGAATATCCACGGTTAACGTTCTTGTTGTTACTTTTAATTCATTGTAAATATCTTCGATCTTTTCGCAGGCCTGTTTTACGTTTTCCGCATTGCCAATGACTGTAATATGTCCATCTTTTTGCCCGCTTTCGTTATTTTCGGCCGCGTCAAGAGCAGCAACATAAGTTGGAATGTGAATCTTGGTGTCTGTTTGATGAGCTATTTGTTGAACACGATGGTTATGGGCACCAGCAATGAGAGGGTAGTAGTAATGTTGTATGTGACTTATTTTGTGAACGCGCTTAGGAGTCTGTGAGGCGTAAATGTGGATTCAGTTTAAAAAATATAACAAAAAAAAATCGCATACGGCAGGGACATTTCCCGCCGCAGAACGTCGGTGTTTAATAATGCCTGTGTTCTTGTGACGTTCAAGTTATCGTACCTTTTCAATGACGATAGCCTCAATTTCGGTCTTGGCCATCCCGACGCCTTCTTTATCGCCCTCGATTCTTATATCCATCATTTCTTCTTCCCCATCAATCCCCTCGACTTTTTCTTCGGTGTTATCTCTCTTTGGCAGTTGAATTCGAGTGCCAGTGCGAGATGTAATTGATTTCAATGTATTTCCAAGCGGACCGAAAATGTGTTTCCGAACGGATGCTGGCACTTTGATTATTAATTCCGTCTACCATGTTGTGAAATAAAAAGCGTTTAATAAAAAATTAATAGTAATTACTATATACATGTTTTTTTAATCAAAAATAAATATGACGTTAAATACAATAGTCCTCAGTCAACTATTAATCAGACATTACTGCAATTTACGTTGAGATACCTTAACGGCCAAAGCAGTCTTTAACTCTCGTTTAGCTCTTTGTACATCTTCCACTTTTCCCTTGATCAAGAATGTCGTCATTCCTGTTCTCATTGCCGTTGACATGTCGATCTGAGTATTTGTTCTCTCTTTGATTCTTTTAACGATATCGATGGTAGGCGCTTTGTTTCCAAATTCCTTTGTTCTGTTCTGCTGAGAAGCAGGAAATTCCAAAACATCGGTAATGATTCCCGTTTTACGTACAGATAGTACAGGTGGTTTCGGTGCAGCGGGTGCGGAGGCGGAGAGTGAGGGAAAGTCTTCGTCATATTTATCACTAGCCGAGAGCTTATCGTCCTTTGATTCAGGAGGTTGTTGCAAGTTTGAGGTTTCTACCAGCGTCGTCGTCGTTGGAGTCACAGCGGAAGTAACAGGCGCTGTTGGTGTCGTGTTGTTAAAAGCAGTAATAGATGTCTTGGTTGTCATAGTGGTTACAGCTTCCGCGTTGTCAACATCAGTTAATCCCTTCTGTTGGGAAGGAATACTTTCCGTGATCTCTGTAATGATAATCTCATTATTTGGAGTTACCGCGTACTCGGACATTTAACCTTTTATCCTGCCAAACAAGAGGGAGAGTAGGGCAAAAGAGGTGATCTAGGTAGAGAAGCCAGCGTTGCGGCGGCGGCGACTGATTGAAAAAAGAAAAAAAGGCCGGGATGAAAAATCGGGTATTTTTGCTGCTCGCGGAACATCAAACATGACTGGAATCGATTTTCAAAGTTACACGGGTGTTACGGGTATTCTGCACATCACAAGGGCTTTTTTTCCTTCTCGATCCCGCGTTAAAAAATCCCAGTAATTTGATTGGTTCTTGCATTCACAAATGTTGTCAGCTGGGTTTCACCAAGAAAAGTAATTCGAATATCGCGCATTTGTTAACAGATTGATTGTCGTCACCTAATTTATTAATCAAAAACTTTCCGTCTTGGACGACAACGGTCAACTTTTTTACTCGCTTGTTCAAAGAAGGCATGTCAACCATTGGATTTGTAAAATTTGTCAATAAAAAAAATACATTACTGAGAGAATAAGAAGGGAATGTAGACTGTAGTACAAAGAACGGAATATAATGGGTTTATGCTTGGATAAAGTTATTCATATTTATACGGTACATTAGAATTTTTATTACGAGTTACCTGTATTAATTATTCTATGTGAATGACGTAAAGACTCTAATTGCCTACTACTACTCAAGCATACAGTAGTTGCAGTTTTCGCTTTGTTGTACGTGTAGCCATCATATAATAGACGAATAAAGTCGACATGGCTTTGTTTTATGTTATTTAAATTTGTTGTATTTTACGATATGCCATTTTCTGACATGCGAGTACAGTCTAACAGGTGTATCATTTGCTCCAAAAGCTACTTCTCATTTTCAGCTTCCAATCCGTGTTAGCTTCATAACCGATTGTTTACTGCGCAGATAGATGCAATGAATTTATAAAGCAAACATTGGTTTCCAATAGTGAAATTAATCTCTAATATTATTTTTCTTTTTCGTGGTGGCAATAACACCTTTTACATGACTATGACTCGAGATCTGTTTATTATAATTACAAGTAAAGCAAGTATGGGATCGCGTTTGTTTGATCTGGTTTATTTCATGTGATTCTGTTTGTTACACTTCACCAATTACAATTTATACACGTGGACTAAAATAGTAATGCGTTAGAAAATCTGTGCTACACTAATAGCTTCCAGATAAACTTTCTATCCATGCTGATTGCAGATCATATCGATATTAAAATAGAATGGGTCGTTTTGTAGGCCTTTTAAAAAATCCCCTTCTTCTTCTGCAATACTTGCGATTGAGGATCACAGCCTGTAACTAGTATTTCTTTGCTGGCGCATAAGCGTATAAAAACGAAGAAAACAGTCCTTTCAACTACTCTATTTCCTCCCTCACTCATATAAATGACAAATCTAACGCCATCAGAAAAGTACTCGAAACTATCAGTCGAACAAACAATCTCTGCTCTTGCCACTGATGGGAAATCGGGTCTCGCTTCAAAGGAAGCACGTACTCGTCTTGATTTAAACGGCTACAATGAATTTCAAACAGAAAATGCCGAAGTCATGTACGTAAAATATATGAAGCAGTTCACCGAGAATCCTCTCATTCTTCTTTTACTAGCCTCAGCCGGCGTTTCTTTGGTAATGGGCAACAAGGATGATGCATTTTCAGTGTTGCTTGCCGTATTCATTGTTACCACCGTGGCATTTGTGCAAGAATACAGATCAGAGAAATCATTAGAGGAATTGAACAGGCTGGTACCTCACTTTTGTAATATAGTGCGGGACGGAAAGACAATGTCAATAAACGCAAATCAGTTGGTCCCTGGTGATTTGGTCATGTTTGGCGTTGGTGACAGAATTCCTGCCGACGTACGACTTGTAAGCGCCGTCGATTTAGAAATAGACGAATCAAACTTTACCGGAGAAACAAAACCACGCAAAAAGGGTATTGACGTCATGATGAACAACGGACTAGAGCTCGACATACAGCACAGAAAAAATATCGCTTTTATGGGCACTTTGGTGACAAATGGGCACGGAACCGGAATAGTCGTTGGCACTGGCAAGGCCACAGAATTCGGTGCCGTTTTCCTGATGATGGAAGAAGTCGAGAAATCTAAAACCCCTCTTCAGGTCAACATGGACCAACTAGGAAAACTTTTGTCGTATTTCTCGTTTGCGATAATTGCCGTTATTATTTTGATAGGCATATTCCAAGGTAGACATTGGTTGGAAATGTTTACGATCGGTGTGAGTCTTGCCGTCGCAGCCATTCCCGAAGGTCTTCCAATAGTCGTCATCGTCACGCTTGCCCTCGGTGTGTTGCGAATGGCAAAACGCAACGCAATAGTAAAGAAACTTCCTGCTGTCGAGACCTTGGGCTCGGTCAATGTCATCTGTGCTGACAAGACGGGCACGCTTACTGAAAACAAAATGACAGTGACAAAGATATTTACGCTTGACAAGGGAATGATATTCGATCTCGAGCATACCATTCCTACGCTGACCTCTAGCGCCATGAAAGTGGCTTTAAGAATCGGCAATCTGTGCAACAACGCTCGTATCGATGGCGAGGGCAAGAAAACTGGCAATGCGACCGAAATTGCATTATTGGAGGCGGCACAGAAATTCTTTTCGGCAGATGAACGATCATCGTACGAACGTGTGGAAGAGACTCCGTTTAATTCTGAGCAGAAATGGATGTCTGTTACTTGTCGTCGGCATGATTCACAGGAGAAACTTGTATATTTCAAGGGATCTATCGAGGCAGTTTTGGAGAGAAGCGTTCGGTATTTTGTTTCCGAGACAAATAAACCTGCATTGGATATAAACGCCAAGGAGATTGTCATGCAGCATGTAAACGCCATGTCCAATCATGGGTTGAGGGTTTTGGGTTTGGCATATGGTAACAAGATTAACGAATTGGTGTTTGTGGGATTCGTGGCTATGCATGATCCTCCCAGACAAGGTTAGCATGAAATATTGTGTTTAAATCTATTGCCATCGTTAGTAATACCGTTCTTTCTCAACTGTGTTAGGCGTCGACAAGTCTATCAACGAGTTAATCAAAGGAGGAGTCAAAGTGGTCATGATTACTGGTGACTCAGGTTGGATTTGTCATAAAATATTGTTGTTTTCGTTTCGTTTCCGCCATCCTCTTTTCTTTTTTATTCATCTTTGACGACTTTGGAAACATAGATGGAACTGCTCTTTCGATAGCACGACACCTCGGCATTCCACTAAACGCCTCCCGATCAAGCTGTCTTACTGGTCATGATATCGAGTCAATGTCTGATAAACAATTGGAAGAAGTTATTGGAAGCATTTCAGTCTTTTCGAGAACGACGCCAAGACACAAGCTGGCTATTGTCAGGGCGTTCCAAGCTAAAGGGGCTATTGTTGCCATGACTGGAGATGGAGGTTTGTTTACAAGGAAAAGGATGTTGGTGTTTGCAATCACACTTAGCTTTATGAGAACGGTTTATATAGACATTTTTATTGGTTCTTGCAGTCAACGATGCTCCTGCATTGAAAAAGGCTGACATAGGCATATCCATGGGAAAAAGCGGAACCGATGTTTCACGAGAAGCGGCCGACATGATACTGGTTGATGATGACTTTTCCACAATATTAGCCGCAGTGAAAGAAGGTATTTGTGAATCTGTAGATCAAAAGCAGCGTATATAATGCATTATAGGTTGCTTTGTTGGTTTAGGTCAATTGGCACATTGTATTTCGGGGGCATTTTTTATTAACATTGGTTTTTATAGGAAAATCAATATATTATAATATTCAAAATTTCTTAACCTTCCAATTGAGTACAAGTGTGGCCGCACTCACTCTCATAACACTTTCAACAATATCGGGTCTGCCTAACCCGCTCAATCCAATGCAAATATTATGGATAAGTAAGTGTTAATTGGAGTAGTAGTTTGCTTTTTTTTTTTATTCCTATAATTTCGCTTACATAATAATAACGCAATTTTCGACAATTTTCTCATCCTTTCATTTGTTCTATTAGATATTCTCATGGACGGTCCGCCTGCGCAATCACTGGGAGTAGAGCCTGTAGATCACGATGTAATGAACAAACCTCCCAAGAAAAAGAATGCACCCATATTGACGCAGAGACTTATCAAAAGAGTATTGACGGCAGCTGCATGCATAGTTGCTGGCACACTGTTTATATACATGACTGAAATGAGAGATGGAAATGTAACGGCCCGGGATACCACTATGGTAATGCACATGTCGTTTTTTAATGTATTACAGCATAAATTACAAAAGTCTAACTTTGCACAATTTCTTTTATTTCTAGACGTTTACGACATTTGTATTCTTTGACATGTTCAACGCGTTAGCATGTCGTTCAGAGAAAAAGTCTATATTTGAAAAAGGATTTTTTTCAAACCGCATGTTCAATTACGCCGTTGCTGGATCTATTATCGGGCAGCTACTAGTTATTTATACGCCATTCCTACAACGTATTTTTCAGACGGAAGCAATCGGACTGTACGATCTACTCAAGCTGGTAATATTGACATCGTGCGTATTCTGGGTGGATGAAGCAAAGAAATACTTCAAGGAAAAGAAAATCAAGAGCGTTCTTGATTACAAAGTATGAGAGGGAGAACGAGAATTGAAGACGTTCTGTTTACGCACGGACATTATTATTTATAATATTCTTTTAGTTACATAGATTAATAAATTATTATAGACACTTAATATATTATTTGAGAGCATATACACATATTATTGACTAATGTTGTCAGTGGTGATTTCATCCGCATCTTTTATTGTAACAAAATAGACATAGTATATAACACTCATACTTGAGCCTGTAGCAACGAGAGAAAATAAATGTACTTCAACAACACATTAATGTAAAAGTTATAGTTATTTTGGCAATCATTCATTGATGTATGAAGGCGTGTGTAATAAACGAGACATGTATCGGAATGTGTAATATTTATTATTATTATCACTACTGTGTTGGTGTATGATGTCTTTAATAAATGCGAGCGTTTCTAAACAAATATGCAGAATATAATACATGTAATGTTAACACCAAAGCATATTAATATGATGTAAGTAAATATAATATAACCGATAAATAATTTCCATGCATGCTTTCTCATAATGAAATAATTTAATGCTAAGTTGTCCGTGTTATGTAAAGTTATCTATATGTGTTTATAAAACTTGGTGCTTATGATTGTATCAATGTTCATCAGTAGTAGAGAAAGTCTGTAAACTTTTTGCAACCGTTCCAATCGTTACTGGTCATAATGTCCCAAAAGAATGGCCACTGTGTTTCCTTATCGACATAAGAAAGTCACGTGGTACCAAACTGTAACTGCAAAACTATACCAAAGAAAAAAAAAACGATTTTAAAAATTTTATCAAAAAATCTTTCTGGGTTGCTAAACGATCGTTACCTTATTTTCATCTCCCGCACATTTAAAGGTGGCATCTTTCTTTCGGGTGTGATCTGCAATCCACACTTCGCCTTTGTGGTGTTTCCAATTATAAATTTCAAGCGTTCTCGAAATCATGGGACCATGGAAAAAGTGTGAAACGGGTTCGGTTTCCACGACTACCCGTCGTATCCAAGTCTGGTTAATTTATTTCTGGGAATTAGCAACGAGTTGAAAAAAGAAAATTATTGCATATCAAATCTTGCATACCAACACGGTGTCTACGTGAAAAGCAAAATACTCGTTTCCAACCCGTGGAGCGTTGTATGTGTATAGTCGTGGCATTATTTCGGGATAAGTTGTTTTAATATCCACCGCTTGAAGTACTGCCATTGCTAATAATAAAATAAAGCATTAAGAACAACTTGCAAAAAAAAAAAAAGCATTTAATTTTATTCTTACCGCCGCCTAAACTATGTCCAGTTACCACAACAGAGTATCCTCGATACTGTTTGATCAGGCTGTTTAATTTGTCATTAATTTTGCCTTTGAGTGATTTCCAAGCATCGTAAAATCCTTTATGAACATAAATCTTATTGCTAACGGCTGGCGCTATGCTCCTTCCATCGTAACTAACTCCTTCAGCTTGAAACGCGCTTTCTATGCTGTACAAATCTTCTGCTACATTTAAAAGATTTGTTGTGCCTCTGAAAGCAATGACAATTTCCAGAAACTCGTGGTTTACCGCAATATAACCATAGTTGTCACCCAAAAATTCCACTTGATTCGAGTACCAATGTTTGGGTTAGATAATGTTGATAACAAATTTATATGTTAAAAAAAATATATATATATATACCCTACTTACAAAAAGTACGGCTTGCACTGAACGCCTGTACAAATTCTGTACCAGGTGTGTTATTGCAATGTTTGCCGCAATTCCAATTTTCGAGATCGTTGTTGTTTTCGCAATAAGTAACGGCTGCGTAACTGATGTACCGACGAAGATTTGCAATCTCGCCATCTTCTAGATGTGTTATCCCTTGTGCAGGGTTGGGTTGAGAAATGACGTAGGCGGTAATATTAACCGTCAGGCTTAGCAAAAAACATATAAGAAACCAAACCATTTTTAAAATTGAATCGCTGGTTGTTTTTCTTTTGACACGCCTTTTTATTATACTTGTTCGTCTTAAAACCATGTGATTTCTATTTTATTATTCCGTTATGCTAAAAGTTTCTCATCTTGATGTCATGTATCACAGAGACAGGACCTTAAAGTACGACACGTATATATATGACTTGGTTGGCTACATAACGGCATAGAGTGCATAATTGATACTTGTTTGGACCGGAAAAAATCAACCGATCATTACCTTTATAGGAAATAAAAATAATACGTGACAACAGAACCCGTTAATTTTGATCGGCTGAACCACCGCACAAAAAATTTCAATTGTTACAATGACAACAGAACCCATTAATTTTGATGTACGGTTCCAACCTTTAGCTTTTTAAAGTGCGTCATTATTTTCATCAATCTTTACAGTTTCTACTTACTGCGTCAACATGTCGTTTATTTCAGTTACTGCTATTAACGCCGCCGTGCATTGGAAAATAACCGAACATTGATTGATAGGAGTTATTATTGTAAACTAGGTTATAAATAGTTAAGAGGCTTCGCCTCATGATCATAGACTAATGACAGTTGCCTTTCGTGACTAATTTTTGAATTTTTTGATTGATGTACGTGGGGGGTTCAAAAAGTTTTGACACAGTGTACATATTTCAGCGACCACAGATCGTCTCAGCTTTATAAATATTTATATTAAAGCTTGAGTCATACTTGATTAAACATAAAAAATTTGACCCATTTT
>CAJVPJ010000480.1:0-23971 GCA_910592205.1 Paraglomus occultum | reverse complement strand
TTCAAGAAAACGAAATGCTTTTTTATAACGTTACTAATTCATGGTCTATTAATGACCATCGATTTATGTCATCTTTATCTCCCATTCCATCATCTGAAATACCACTTTCCCAGACTTATGATTCTTCAAACACCACATATTGGCATCCTTTCGATGAACTACAAAACGTATTACGCTTACTTTATGAAGAGGATTACGCTCAATTTCCATGCGTTCTCTGTTCTTATCGTTCACGTTTATTATACCCGCAATCTGCAAAATGGGTAATCAAAAATAATGACACTACTTATCCTTTGCAAAACGTCTTTTCAAATAATCTTACTACTAATCCACGCAACTCGGCAAAAATTGCAATTTGCGACGACGGATGCAAATCAAATCCTAATAATCGAACATACTTTATGTTTGCTTCAATACCTCAATGTATCCATGACGTACCATATTCAAAAAAAAAATATCTTTCTCCTATTTACTTATATACCAGTTTAGGTCGTTCCACTGGTGCAAATCCTTTTGTGGAATATCGATCGCTTGTCAGTCAAATGGGTTATTCCAAAAACAGAAGACTAACTCTTATAGTTAGATGTCATGCAATATTTTCTGTCGAGTAATAACCCGTTGAGAGATTAACAACATTATTTCGATGTTTGTATGTTCAGATGAGGCCATAAACATAGGACAAAAATTGTTGCACAACTATGTCTAATGTATAAACACTAAAGCCAAATTTCCGTTTATTTTCAATGTAATTCTGGCTGTCTTGAACTTGTTAAACGCAAACGGCTGCCGTGTGAACAACTAGTAATACTAATATTGATGTTCAATTACTCATTTAAATTCATAAACTACAGTCTTATAAACCACCCGTGGATATATCCAACAATTTTCCCTACTATGTCCTATAAATTTCTGTATTTCAACGATATCCCGATTTCCCATATACACCCCCGTGCCAAAAGTATAAATACGATGCAAGATTTTACTAGTAAAACATATAAAAAATTGATTTTTTCAAGTTGCCATTACTTTATATAACTGCAAATAAAATTTATATCATTTTGAAGCTAAATGGCTGTGCTTTCATTTTGAAGGTTTCTGCAATTTTTAGGATGTTATCATCGAAAGTGTAAAGCCACCCTTACGTAATCGATATCAAATGATCGACATGAATCGTATTTATACTTTTTTTGACGGAAGTTAACACAGATCTCTGAATATGGTAATAGACGGTATAAATTTAGTTAGCATCATGCAGCGAATAAGCGTTTGTTTTTACTTCAATATTCAATATTCAATATTCAATTTCAATTTCAATTGAAGTTAGGGACGAAGGTTGTTTATATGGCTATTAACGTTGGTAAGTTTAGCATAAAAGATAAAATAATATATACAAGCACAAGGAACTTGTGGTATTACTACTTGTATTACGTCTTACATTACACTTAATCTTACCCGAACGATAAATAATATACGCGTAACAGATTATTGCCTGTCGACTGTGACAGTTAATATATATACTTCATAACATTTTGTTGCTCTCATATGTAATTATATCGCAACATAACCTCCGTCCAATCCCAAACCGTATTCACTTATGTAAAACATTGAAAGTTTAGAACGTTTATTTCGCATGTATTACTGTCATAAGGAAAATCGTATAAAACATGTGATCGAAAATGACGTTTATTCTCACAAAAACTGCACAACTTAGGCCAATGCCGGAGATTAGAAAGAACAGCAAAATTATCTTCAAATACTCACAAACGATTCATTCAGTGAAGGTAATTGAAGAGTTCGGCAAATCATAAATAGTATAATATTGACTAATTTTACACATCGACTCGTAAGCTGACATAGAATAATCATTAATTGTAATGTTAGCGCAAACTTGTTTGGTAACTCATCAAACAAATAATAATTGGCATACACTGTTGTCCTATCATTCTGTTTATCGCTCAAATCAGATCTATGTAGTAAGCTATTACTAAATCCCCAACTGCAGATCTGTTAATTTCACACGATCCATCCGCATTTTTTAGCCCAAATTTGGTTGACAAGTTGGCTGGTAAATATGTGTTGCACACCACTTTAAGCTTAAACCAGATGGTTACAATATGTTGATCATTGTTTACTCATTATTGTATTTGCATTCTGTACCAATCGAAGGAATACAGCTAACGTATTCTGTATTTATGCTGAGCCACATTCATTACGCCATTTGAATACTCTCGTTTTTCACAATGGAAGTGTTACCATCACTAACGTTTTAGCAAGTCAAGCATATTCACAATGATATGTCAATCGATGTTTACTTATTGTATTTGTATCCTGCACCAATAGAATGACTATTCGCTAACGTATTCGGTAACTCAAAACATTCTTTCACCATGATATGTCAGGCGATGTTTACTCACCTACGAACAAAAGATAATCGCTAACGTCTTCTGTAGCTCAAAGCATTCTTTCACAATAGCATTTAATATTCTCATCTTTCAATTTTCTCACAGTAGAAAATTCATTAACGTTTTTAGTAACTAAAGCATATTCACAATGATATGTTTACTTACAATTGTATTTGCATTCTCGTACCGTACAAACAGAACTATCGCTAACGCATTCAGTAACTCAAAACATTTCTTTCGCAACGATGTGCCAGGCGATGTTTAATATTTGGATTCAATGCGTAATGAACCTCGTTAGACGTTTGTCTTAAAACTTGGTTAACCATCGCTGCGATTCAATATTAAATACGATTAGTTCGAATGAAAAGATAATAAATGCAATCTCGTTTTATAAGTCTCCCGGAGCAATTATCGTGAAGAAGAAGCTTAACTATAATAATAAACGTAGCGATATGGAAGCTGGTTTACTATAAGACTTCCGCTATGTATAAAAGCTTTCATTAATTAAAAGCTTTGCGCTGAACGTTGACTAATTAATAATTGTTCGCTATAATAATCATGTTAAGAGTATATTAAAAGCGTTCGTGATGACGTACGTTCGCTGAGAATGAAAGTTAAATATGTTGCGTTAGTATTATTATTTGTTTCAAGTCTTTCCGTCGGCTTAAAGCGTAATAATTTTACTATGTGTTCCTGCGTTGCGAACATTTAATAACTTTCTTAACCAACATGGTAAAGGCTATGGTTCCGATGTGGTTAACATAAATAAGAGAGATTAATATCGTATCGTATAAAGTATAATTATAATGGTTGGATAAATTGTTCATTGCTCGAACGTAGTATTTACTTAACACATTGATGAAGTAATCTCATTGCTATATACAATATTATCGTTGTAAGCTATGACATAGATGCCTATTATGTTGTCATTTATAGCATTAGTCACAAAGAGCCCATCACTGAAGCAATGCAGGGAAGATAGGCCCATCGCGTTCACAGTATTATATTTAGTATACCACAAATTCCGATCTGACATACAACAATTTTATAACATCAACGATTTCAACATTTTCAACATGAGGATTTTTGACGGTCGGGACGGCTCCTTATATACATTTTGCTGTTACTAGATTTTCTACGCCACAGAGCACGTATTTTCTATTTCTCTCCCGCTGTCACCAAAATCGCGTTACTCGCGTTATGTTCTATTTTTAGCTACATTCTTGTGTTCAAAACTGTCACCAAAATCGCGTTACTCGCGTTTGCTTTTGAGTAACATCTACTTATTAATAGATCGTCAGGGGTATTGTTTGAATACTGCGGAGGAAGATTTTACCATGTGACTTACTATCGACGTCAGCCGATCAGCTCGCCGTAACATTTCTCGCCATTCCTTAGTTTGTTTAGCCAATATTTCTGTGATTTCTTATTCTTTTCTGGCTCTGTCTTGCAATGCTTGAATGCCAGGCATTGTGTATTGATGGTCTCTTGAAGGTTAGCTAAATAATCTTGCTCCTCTTTTTCCAAATCATTTATATGTTCTTGACAATCAGCAATCTCTTTTAAGTATTCTTGCCTTTTTTGGTCTCTTTCAACTAATTCCTTATATGCCAGCTGTTGAAGAGGGTGAGTATAATAAGCAGCTATTATTTCTTCAATGATTAGATTTAGTTCCACTGGTAATCCATTTTGAGAGTAGAATTTCTTTCGTGCTAAATACTCTGTAAATAAAACTGGTTGGTCTAGTACTAGAGGTTTATTAAATTTGCTGACTATTTCTCATTGTCTTTCTCAGCTTCTTTTGATAATCTCTTTTGCTGAGTTTATCTGGCTCTCTCAGAGCTTTTTTAAACTATCATTGTAATCAGCAAAATCTTGGTATTCAGTATCACAGTATGTTACTTTTTGTTTATTATTTATGTTACGGTCAAAGCTGGTTATAATAAATTCGACGGGACCAGAGAAAATATTCTTTATAACCAGAAATTTCTTATAACGAAGTCACATTTTATAACTAAGATTATGACTATTTATAATTGGCTTAGACAAAATCTTCGATATAAACAGATCTTCGTTATAACCGAAGTTCGTTATAGCCAGCTTTGACTGTATATCCTTTCGCAAAACTTGGTGTGCATGCGAACAGCGCAATGCCTATTATTGGGGAGGATTGAATCAAGTTGTTTATTGTTATATAAACGCCTATAACTAAAAACATTGTATTTTAAAAGTTTTCAAATTTCTGTCATAAAATTAGTTTAACCAACTCTCGTTTTATGCGGCGACAAGCATTTAATATAAGCTTGAGAAATTTTTAGACACAAATATTTTTACTCGTTGACACAATTTACGGCCTCGTTTTGTTCTGCCACAATTGTTAAACTTGGGAATCGTATAAGTTAGCGCGATTTATATACAACTAATGCTTTATTTGGTTGTTTCAGTGTGGATCAGTTCACTAACAAAGAAATTTGCCTGTTTTGTAGAGGAACATTCTTTGATACATACTAACTTTTCTCAATTGTATCCAATGTTTTAACACGTCCAATTATAACTGTCACTACGAAGCACAGTTTCACAAACTTTTTTCACACGGTTGACGGTGAGAAACTTTAGTTAAAGATAGAAAAAGAATAAGCATTGTTTGTGGTATTCGATTAAAGTAGGGGATGCCTATATTCGGATAGTGATGGAAACTTTTCTGTATAATAATAATATACCAAAAAAATAATAATAGCACATTGTCTGATTCAATTGCGCATTATAATTGTTTGTGCGAGCTCGCCTATGACGTTCCAAACACGCGAACTAAACTTGCGATACACCCTTTCTTTGCCATTATGTGCATTTGTAATTGTTACCATGTTAAAATTCCAGTATTAGCATTGTCACTTGATGACATCTACTGCGGGTTTGCTGAATCAAAGAATATCAAGTAGCTTACACAGCAGGCGGTTACTTTGTAGGGAGAATTACCATTATTGCAATTTATGTAGGGAATTATTCGCCCGAACAAGTAGAAAGTGTGTGGGAACGGCGTCGTACAAGGGCGTCATCGATCACGGGTATTATCTTTGGTCTCATGCTTTGGCAAGGATGATAGGGAGATCCTTTCGTAATTATGCAGAACGAAGACAGAAGAAATGATTTAGAGGCTACCGAGGAGGAGGGAAAGAACATTTCGGTATGAGGACACTTAGAACAAGCGCAAGAGGGAGGACAGCTGAAGAGAAAGAGAGAGTCGAGGAAGGAAAAGCAGTAGAAAACTAGGCGGGAGAATTTTAGATAAACAATAGCGTGAATTCCGAATAATATTGAAATATACGATACGATGATGACTCTCATTAAAAAGGAAAATGCGTTTTTTATCACAGGGCAGGACAAAAGCGCTTCAGCAAGTGGAACAAAGCGAAGTTAGCATAACAAAGTCTCTTCAAGAACAGTTGGACTCGGTAATTAGTCGTTGACTTTCACATTTCAATGATTTTTATTCGATTCTTACTAGAGAATATGTGAAACGAACGAATCAAAAGATTGGTAATCGCACCTAATCATATACGATGTCGTTCGGAATCTTTGCTGCAGGCCCGCAAAGAAAAAGCGGATTTGGAAGCCTCTATGGAAGCGCGTGCGAAAAACTTTCAACAAACCATGTCCCAATTACAAATTAATCAATCAAATTCAAGGTAACCTACCAACTAATCTGTTCCAATATAATACGGTCTTATTCTCCATTGGGACTCGGATTTTTCTATTCCCGTCTTTTCGCTCTATCACGTTTTTTTTTTTAAATTGTTTCTAATCGCGACGCATATCATTATCATTTTTTTTTCACATTCAGCGAGTCAACCAACACGAAACCATCATCGCAATCCGGCCCGAGTATGGTTGATCCACAATTGCTCAAAGAGGAATTGAACAAGGCAAATGAGAAAATCCGGCAACAAGAATCCGAACTCAAAAAACTCAAATTCGAGATTGAGATGGAAAAAGGCCATGTCAACATTCTTCGTCACGATAACCAGATGCTTAGGCAAATGACGGTCGACATGCATGCCTCCGCCGAACAAGAGGAAGAATATATTTCGAACAAATTACTCAAGCGCATATCTGGTCTTAAGAAAGAGAAGGGAGAGTTACTCGTTCAGGTCGAGCAAGAAGAAGAGTATCTGACGAATACGTTGCAAAGAAAATTGAATCAGTTACAGAAAGAAAAGATTGACATGGAAAATGCCTTGGAGCAAGAACAAGAATATATCGTGAACCGGCTACAGAAACAATTAGACGCTTTGAGACAGCAGGCAGGGTATGGCTTTCATTCAAGAGAAGGCGGCGCGGTCTCGGTACCGAACGCTAGTACGCCATTGTTACCTCCTGGATCGCCCTCGACAAGGTGCGCGTGCCGGCTGGATGACTTTTTAGATGGTGGTCAACTATGCCGATAGTTGCATTTCGTATTACACATTAGAGCATAGTATCACGTATTTTGTTGTTTCATTCTTCTTATTATTCTCCCTTCCCTCCCCTTCCCTCCTCAACCTCCTCCCTCCTCATTTTACCCCCCCTCCTATTATTTAGTAGCAAAAAATGGCACTCTTCGCATTCTCCGACCACAGCCGATTTTCCAAACACATCTCC
This sequence comes from Paraglomus occultum, assembly GCA_910592205.1. NCBI lineage: Eukaryota > Fungi > Glomeromycota > Glomeromycetes > Paraglomerales > Paraglomeraceae > Paraglomus > Paraglomus occultum. Next base: position 16,931 of record CAJVPJ010000480.1, on the reverse strand, counting down.
TGGTGTCGTCGAAGTCTTGCGTGCGGAAATTTCTTCACTAAGATTACGACTCTCAGAGATCGAGAAAGAATGTTCGTATTCATCTCCACACACCCACAACCTTCCCTTTCCATCTCTGTGTCTCTCAACGAAAGTCTTCTTTGACTATCATAACCCGTCATTTAATTGAATGGGTACGTTGTATTTTCCGCCTTCGTAGATGTTCACAAATCAAGTCAGGCGACGCGGTATAAGAATGAATTAATTGAACTAAGAAAGAGGCTTGGAATTTCTGCTGCAGATTTGCTTGTCGAGGAACCGTAAGTTTTTTGTTTAAAATATATATATATATATCTCCCGGGATATGATACAAGCGTGAGACGTAGTGGGGTTAATATAAGTATTGGGATTAAAAAATTTCGATTTTCAAATCCGAGAACGTATTTGCGAGTGTTTTTGAATTGAAAATTGCATTGAATATAATAGGACACCGGCTTTTCTCAAACACAACAGTTCGCGAGCGGTAAGTAGTCTCAATCGTAAAGAGTTGGATTTGTTACGATACTTTTATTTGCTTTTTAAATACTTTGACTATTTTTTTACTTCGTCACAGACAGCAAGACGTTCAAACTCGCATAATGTAGGTGCAAACCCAAGCATATCATCCGCAAATCTTGTTCGTGCGCGAAGCGTAAGTGCCAGCGAACCAAATAAAAAGCCTGTAAATACGGGACTCACTCCGGAAACAGACAATCCATTACTACGATCAAGAAGTGGTAATAATACTCGAATCGGGTTTTACATCTTTTCAAACACGTAAATTTCCATATTAAAATTCGTGCTTTGTTCTCCAGTGTCAGCGTCTTCAAACCCGAGATTGGCTTCCCAACGCGCATCGACCCATCCAAGTGGGTCAAGCACTCATTTATCAGCGTCGGATCATCAGAGCCGATCGAGCTCCACTCGATAGGAAAATAAATCTCTCTTTTTTTTTCCTGCTTTGCTCATTCAACATGAGTTGAGCCAACGAAAGCGAGAAAGGGGGTTACACGAATAGGTGCAGTTGAGACACGTAAGAAGGATAATATGTCAAGGGCGGATAATGAATAGTTGTTGAGGAATGTGGATAGACACGCACAGGAAGGGGCCTAATAGAGATGAAGATTGTTAGAAATACAATATAAATCAGCAAACTGCGTCCTTGAATTCTTTCTTTCTTACAAGGTTTCATGTCTGTATTTTCATTTTTATTTACTTCTTTTTTCCAATAGTCTGTACATTTTAAACGATATTATTTTTTCCGTTAAACTTGCTGAAGTAGAAAATAAAAGTCGTCGCCTTTGTAATTGTTAACGACGATCACAGCCACCGTTGCCACAAAGGCTGAACGCCACAACACTGACAAGAAATTAGTTAGCTCGGGGGGGAGGCACCTAATCCAATAATGTTTCTAGCGTTCGTTGTCCCTTTGTTGATCTTTTAAATTAAAATACGGCAGACTTTGGTTAGTACCAAATTTCTCATGTGAAATGTCGAACGTAACATTCTCAGGAAAAAAAGAAGAAGCGGAAATGTAGGAATGCGTATTGTAACAATTTAGATTTAAACTAGCATGCACGTTCCCAACCTTAACCCAGCTTTGAAATTTTTGCTTTAACAATGTTGAATATAAAGTTAGAGTTTCTTGTGTAATGATATGTGGGTATGACAAATTCTAAATTTGGTGCTAGAACAAAGAAGGTCGTTGAACTGCTTGCTGTACTACATTGCAGACTGCACGCGATCTGTTTCAGATCACAGCTGTAGGGTTATCATATGTGAGCATCCCGAGGGCTATCGCTTTTTTGGTATAAGGTTTATATGTCTTTCGGCAGATAAAAAAAAGCCGGAATGCATTCCCAGAACGAAAATTATGTTTGTTCTAATTAGTATATCAAGATTATTACTATTAAATATGTAAAAATGTTTTATCGAAACGCACAACCAAAAACTTATTACGAAAGTGTTGGCTTGACAGTTGGATAATATTTATATTCGATGCGTATTTTTTTTGTTTATTAACAAGGATATTTGAAATCCAATAGTAGTAAGTGATATGAGTCGGATTGTGCTATATTGGCGACAATCAGAATACCTTAACAGCTTTGATGTTTGCCACGATATTTTGCATAGTTCAAACGTCCAATAAAGTCTATAATCGTTGCTCTCCGCACGTCCAATTCAAAACCGGTTCCTGCTTCGCCCACCAATATATCTTCTAAGCCATATCCACAGCGATTACACGCTTTTTCCTAAAATGTACACCACGCGTCAGTGTAACCGTTCCATTTTACTAATACCGGATTTAAATCCTGCTTCGCCACTGAAACAATTCCCTTTCGACCGGTTTAATTTTTGCTAAGCCCAAACGTATACATATACATAACATAGACAACCCCATTTTCTCTTTTAATAATTGTATATATAAAAAATTGCAAACTCGTGCGTATGCGACCGAGAAATGGTCTTGAACCAGAAAAAGCAGCATGACTGAAAGAAAACCTATACAAAAGCTCAAACTTATTCTGAGCTATTTCCCTTTAGTATTTCTGATATCGGTTATATCATGGAGCTACTATGTCTTCGCTTGTAGATTATGTATATTATATTTATTACCGAATTATCCCATACAAGGTACAGAATAAGAATTCACAGTAAAGCAAACTATTGCGTTTACAAGTCACTAAAGATCTAGGCTTTTGGCATTTGGCTCATGCATTCCACATCCAGTGATGCTTCCGATTGAAGACTTGTTTCGCTGACGAGTTTTGTTATTGTTTTTTGTGCTTAGGAGTAATATACCTTATAGTATACCACTTGCTACTGGTACTGATGCTTTGGAGTTATTCCAAAGCCGTTACAACATCGCCTGGACATCCCTCAAACGTAAATACAATTTCGATTGTCTTATGTAATCAAGCTATTGTTCGTAATTATGACGACTATCAATTAAACATGATTCTTACCCACCACTTCTCTAAAACAGCAAGCAGCCATACAGCAATCATACAACCCGGTACCACCATCCGAACACTTGCAACATGTAGTTGACGTGGACGATGGTTCCAATGTTATTGTCGCAGAAACAGTCATAACAGTCAAGAATAATGGCAACAAACGATACTGTCAGAAATGCAAAGGGTTTAAACCGGATCGAACACATCATTGCAGAGTTTGCAAAAAGTGTATTTTAAAGATGGATCAGTAAGTATGCTTTGTCATGAGCGTGGGATTGTGCGTATGTGTCAACATAAAGATACGAATTGCGAATCTAACTCAACCTTTTCAACACCCCGTTATCATCACCGCTCTTGTTCAGTCATTGTCCTTGGTAAGATTTCGCTTTTGACATTTTCATTTCGTTATTATTGTCTCGTCTTAACAAACGTTGCATTCTCACCATATATAGGCTAAACAATTGCATTGGCCATAGGAACCAAAAGTTTTTTTATCTCTTCATCTTTTATGCTAATATCTACTGCTTGTTCGCATGTCTGACAACGCTTTTAGCCTGTGTCGAGTTTGTCAGTGCGTCAAGAGAGGCGTTCATCGAACTGGATCTTCATTGGACATTCTTAGTTCTTGTATCTGGCGTATTTACGCTATGTTTGGTTGGATTTGTCATTTATCATACAAACCTGATATGTCATAATCAAACTACGTTGGAGAGTATGCAAGTGAAGAACTATAAAGTGAAAGACGATGGAGAAGTGACGACGAGTAAATATTTGAACTTGTTTGACGTTGGTATGAAGAACAACTGGGTACAGGTCATGGGACCTCAATGGTATTTTTGGTTTGTTCCTGTATATAATTCGTAAGTAATCTTGTTCGATGCATTCAAAGTTGATGTTGATGGTGTGAGAGTAATTGACAATGATACAATGGAATTATTTTCTTATTCAATGTAGATACGGTGATGGCAAAACATGGCCTCTCAATTCACATCATTACAGCACATTACGTGATTCAATTGATGAACCTCTACCTCTTACTCGAGCATAATATTTATAATAAACTCTTGGTTAGCTTGTATCCCAAAGTAATTAATGTTCGTGTTGATGATTTCACAGACTCGTTAGACATTATATATTGGGCGCAAAAATATAGGTATATATTACGCATTTCTAAATGCAGTCTTCAATGTTTCAATAGTACACGACAAATTCTGGGAAATCATGCGCACGTTTGTCTCGATTTATTACGTGTCTCTATTTCGTTCATGATTTCGTGCAAGCCAAAATGACAATACATTTGAAAGCTCACATATTCGTTGAACAATGTAATAATACTCTCGCTCGTAATATAACCCATCGATAACAAACTCTGACAATGAACATCACAAAGACAAGGGCATTGACGGAATTGTAATACTGAGTGGCTTACATTGACCTTTAACATAATTTCTTCAAATCAATTTTAGTTCCATTCGTCGTGCTTCAACCTCTTTCATAGTTGGAATACTATCCATTGCACCCTCTTTAGTCACAGCAATCCCACTGGCAACAGTGGCTACCTTGATTGCATTTTTCATTCTCTCTCCGCTTACGGGTTCATCGATAGAACACCCACGTATCAGACCAGCCACATAATAACCAGTAAAGCAATCACCGGCAGCGGTTGTATCCTTAACTACAGACTTTACTGCATCCCATTGAAACACGTCGTCGTCTCCTTTGAATTTAGCAAGCACACCGTGTCGACCGAGTGTTATTATTATCGTAGTGATATGAGGAAAAGCCGCAGAAATGTCATCAATCACCACGCGCAAGTCGGAAATGTCGTCAGTCTCTTTTCCGGTAACATTATCAGAGAGTTGAGGATGGATTTGGCGCGCCTCGTGTTGATTGAGGATCAAGTGGTCAACACAGGAAAAATCGAATTTTCTAGTAATGTTTGGAACCATTGGCGCGGGGTTGAATACGACTACCAAACCTAAGGATGCGGCGGGAAAAGTGTATTCAAGCAATATTAGTAGAACGAATGAGTACGTAAATTAACGAATGCAAAAGTAACGCAATGCTAGTTGGCGAATCATCACGCTACCTTTTTCTTTGAAAAGTTTCATGATATCCCCTCCATCATTTATTTCATTCTGCATTACCAGCCAGTCTCCTCTGTTGAAATGTCCCAGTACGTTTTTAGCATCTTGTAATGTTATTTGATGATTGGAACCTGGAAGGAGTACGATCGCGTTATCATGGGTCGCATTTGATACTTGAACGACAGCTCTGCCCGTCGGCTGTACAATAGAAGAAAAAGCAAGACGATAAATGCGCCGTCATCCAAAATGAAGTATAATATGCATACGTAAATGGATCTTAATATTCTGACTCATCCGCGACTATTTTAAATGCAACGTTCGTTTCAATTACCTGCGAATTGGACACGTGCACGTTGTCCATATTGACACCAATAGAGATCATGTAATCCTTAATCCATTCACCATCTTTACCAATCTTCCCAGCATGATAGACGTTCTTTATAGCTGCCTTGTTATACGACAAATTATGTTATCGATAAAGATAATAGCAACAGCAAACAATTCTTCACCAAAAAATCCTTTCCAATTGAACACACATACTTTGGCTACGGCAACAGATTGATTTGCTCCTGTGTGGATTCGATGAAAAAACTATGTTGACAAGGTTTGTCTATGAACCGTATTTTCTTTTTGACGCTACCTTTTCCGCCGGCTCTCTTTTGATATCCAGTACTGTGTAATGTCTCTCCACTTTGCACTATATGCGGTACTGCGAAAAAGTCATCCTTATTGTATCATGATATCAGTCAGTATTTTTAAATAGATATACAAGGCTGACGATAATCGGCCTGCATACGATGTTGATAGATCCGAATACGAGAACTTTTGGCTCAGATGAAGGCATTGGAAACACGGAGTTAGAGTATCCTGGGATATTTTACGCTGATCACATATTTCAAGGGTTTAGTGACCATGGGGATGTCCTTTGCACAGGGGTTATCATGTCACAAGAACTCGCTGACATTAAATGTTTTATTCAGGAAGTTGTAACTTAGCGGACTTGCGAATTTATCGAAATCACAACAAAATCATGCATTCAATAGTTTTTCGAAGTTACGTTAATAATTATAATGGAGCAAAATCCCAGTTTTTTATCATGGATCTTAATGACTAAACGCAAGAACTTGTTTGTCTGTCAACTCGTAAGGTTGACATTTCAGATTTACACAGGCCGAAGAAAAAAAAAAGGAAATGAATAATGAAGACAAGGACTCCTTGACAACATCAATTTGGGCGAGAACGCATAAGCAAATCTATTGACACAAAAATCCCATCGGTCATTCTCCCATTAATTTATTCATCATCTACAGAAACAATAAATTAACAACCATTAAATACATCGTGCCCTAAGATTCCTTCACGGTATTTGCCAACATGGCCTCTTTAAGACTTCTTCGCTTTTCGTCGTCCTTTACAAAGGCCTCGGCTATATCAGCTATTTCTGGATCTTTATCAACTTCCTCTACAGCTTGAGCAATGGCGCGTTCCTGTTTTTGGCGTTCTTGAAGCTCAATTTCCGATCTGCTGGGAGGGAGACGCTCGTTATCGAGATCAGAACGTCGTGCCTCTTCAAATGAGGTAATGGCTGTTAAAAGTCAGTAATTATTGTTTGGCCATACGTTAGTAAGAATGAAAAGTATAATCTAAGACATAGATACGCGTGGAAATCATGCCAGTAATATACCTTTTTTAATGCCTTCAACTCCCAGGGCGAGTGTGCCGTACGGCAGTTTTCCTGTTCCGGTGACACTTTTGAGTTCCATTACGCGTTCAGATTCTTCTCTACATCACGTAAAAGGATGCATTGTTGAATATCGACGCTCATTAAACTAACAAAAATAGTAAATGACGTTTACCTGAGAACGGAAAAAACTCTGGCCATTTTGCCTACAGCCAGGATTTTATTCCTAATAACTTGACGTCTCTCTGCATTTTCTCCCGGTGTTTCTGAAACTAATGAGTAAAAGAATTTAATAGATGCATGAAGAAATTTTTTACATATGTGTATTTATATGCTATGGTTATTGCTAATGCAACATTTGGTCTATTTCGTGTCATTACCAGGTGTTTTCACCTCTGCAATGAGTTCATCGTCTTCCAATTCTTCTTTACTGCAGATATTCAGGATGGCCAACAGCATATCCGTAACTATTACGCAATATAAAATTAGAAAAACATATTAAGTAAAATTGCGCTGAGAACGCTGTCAGAATTTCTCGTTACGCGAGCGCAAGTGCATGATACGTACTCTTTTCACCTACGAAGGGTAGTGACCACGTAAATACATCCATAAAGTTAGGCAACCAGTATGGATGTGCTGTGTAATTGAATTGCCGGATGTTCATGACATTGTTTTCATATTTCAATACGGCAGCTGTCAGATGAAGAATATTAGTATTACGTTGAGAACGAAGATAATTCGCGTACACCAGCTCAAAATTATAAAAAGACCAATTAATCGCAATTAACCTTTGTTGTTGTAAATGTCGAGATAGTTCGGTGCTGAGAAAATAGTCATTACTGACGGAAAACCTGTTGATTTTGTCTTTCGATACATTCGGTATCTGAACGAGAATCAGAACGTCAAGTTAACGAAATAACACGATAGTAAAACTGTCAACACAATGACACTTTTAGTCTAAATTTCATTGTCTTCAAAAGTTCTTACCCTGCATCTTGAGCTTCATGGGCTCGAATAATAGACAGGAGATTGTTCTTCTCCAAGAATGCACATGCAGCATAATAGCTGTATACAAATTTATAGATATCGTAAGAAATATGCGTGATATATGTTTACAAATACATTATGTCAGTTCGGGCGCTTACCTGAAGAAATATGAACATCCCCTCACGTGATTCTGTATAAAGCATTCGTTTGTCTTCTCGGAGCCGAAGTCTTCTAACGGATCAGCCCACAGTAAATCACACATTAAGCCATGAGTCGGGGGTTCTCTAAATCGATCAATCTAACGAAGGTATGAGAAGATAGATTGACAAGATGTAGTTTGTAAATAAGCATAATTACATGTATTGTTACACATCATAGCATGCATACACTACGCAAGTCATCCAATGTATTTAGTTCGGGAGAAAGTCCTCCATGAATACATAGAAACTGTTTATTCATTATAGCAGCAAGTGGAAGTGTACAAAATGATGCCATACAAGCATCATATACAGCTTCTGTGTACTTGTGCTTGCCTGTTTAAAGAGTATAGCATTTAGTCATCATACCGGACACGTGAGCGTATTGAAGGTAGTATCAAAACTCAATACTTACATTCTATTTTGAACGTAAAGTAGTCTGTCAAATGGCTGCATTCGTGATTACCACGCAACAGGAATAAGGTATCATGGTACCATATCTTCAAACTCCATAAATAGAGAACACACTTGAATAAAAAAGAAGGTAATGACAAGAGATGAGTGCTTATCATCAAAACAACATAGCATTTTGCGTTGATAGAAATAATAATAAAACGCATACTTCAATAGAAAAGTATCCTCTATCAACATAGTCGCCCAAGAACAAATACCGAGTTTCGGCAGGATTACCACCAACTTCAAACAACTTCATTAAATCATAATACTGTCCATGAATGTCTCCACATACTGGCAACAGACGTAAAGTCTTGTAAGTAAAGAAAGATAAATATGTAGCATACATCCACTATATCACCAAGCTAAATTAGCATACATTCGCTATCTACCCATCATACATTAACTGATCACTATTCAACCGCATAACTGATAATCAACCCATCGACATAATATTAAAAGTCCTTCTATAAGCCTTTCACTTCTTTAATCTTCAATTACCTGTTATGGGAGCATCAACCTCGAGTAGATTAGGTTCTTGTCTTAATATCTCCGTTCCCTTGTTAATAATGTCCAATGCTTGTTTTTCTGTAATTCTGCCTTCCCGATAAAAATGATTCTTCAAGAATGCAAGATCGGGTTTTGTCGGGTCTTCTTTAGAGTAGAATTCTTCATCTGTGGGCAGATGAACAGCAGGCGCTTGGACCTCTGAATATGAAAAGATATTATATTAAAACATCGAGTAAATAATACTTGGTTGACACGAGATAAAAATTCATAGTTGGTGAAAGGGAAGCGAAAGAGATGGGAAAAGTATTAGGTGCTAAAATCACGCGCTGTCGCATATAACTATACTTGAAAAGGGCGTGGCATAAATTGTTTGCAGAAAAGCTACGATAAGGAAGCACACAGACAATACTACATAACGTGAATGAGTTAAAAATTAAGCAAACATTAACCTTTGCAATATCGATCTAAAGTCGATACTTTGGTCCCATCCTCCATTTCATGAATCGTGAAATCGATGTCTGGCACTGGGACTCTGTTTTCCTGAAGCCGTCGGAGCGCTGCATTGGCATCGCGCGGCAAACTATCGCTGGGCTCGTTGTCAGCCATAAAGAAAAACTCTTTTGTTACGTTATTCTCGGATCGTAGCCAGGAAACGCCCAATAGACACGAACTTTCCTGTTGGGAGAGTGAGTGCTTGAACTAGCCAGTATGCCTTTGTCTCTATATTAACTTTGCTCTCGAATCAGATGGTCGAACTAGATCTCACATGATATGATACAATAATAACAATGTATAACATGATGCAAAAAAAAATATGTTCCGGCCAGCATTGTCTTTTGTGTTGCAAACTACATTTATTGTGTTTATTATATTTGCCTTATATATTCTTTCGAGTACTATCTTAGTCAAAAGATAAGCTATTTCTGAATAAATAAGGAATCATATGCCGTAGTAATTGCAAATGTCGGAGTTAATGGTAATCATTTAACTCTATAACGTTTCATAATAATAATAGTCTGTGACCGCCCTCCATATCAATTTCAACGTTTTCTGGGAGTTATATAACAATGGCAGATTAGTTTAAAAGCTTATCATATTAATATTAATATCAGCTCTCCAGACTAAAACCACAATCATCCGTGTTACATTATTTTATTCTTGTTTCACGCTAAATAGGGTACGCTAGTTGGAAGATGCCAAATTCTATGTAATACGATACGTGAATTTCACAGTAAGAAGATTATAACCAAGAAGACAGGATGGAATACTGATTTTTTATAAACCTTGTTCGTATTCATGAATAAACATCGATTTAATAAAATACAGAACAATCATCGTAACAACGAATCGAAAGTAAAAGATGTTCGTATAGTTTTAATGAAGATACGAAACTTTGTTCTTTAATACATCGTTAATTAACTATATAGTAATATCATTAACAACGAATTTTTTTAGAAAATCGAAATAAACATTCTAGAATTAAATTATTATTATTATTAATTAATTTATTTATTTTTGCCCAACAAGTATGAAATTTCCAATTTGACATTTAATATTTGTTACTTTTCGCGGTTTAAATAATGTTAGGTGATAGACGATCATTCAACCGAATATTTTAAAAGTTGTAATAATAATCTTCTAATTAGATTTCCCAAATTAACGTGTCTCGTGTTTAAATATAAACCTGTTTTTTCTTCATTTTTGTTTCAATTTGTTATAATTGCACCATGTGTGGATTCGTTGGGCATAAAACGATGTTTTTGATTATCAACTACCAAGAATCCCAAGTATAACTTTGAATTAAGCTATACAAAATTAAAAGTTAATGTTAAAACAAAGCCAAATATTTATAACATCAGAAAATAACCAACGGTTTGATTTACATTAGTTCCATAATTCTAATCAAATTAGAGTCTACATTTTGTAATTCCTAACACTATTAAATAATAACTGTTATAAATTTGTTTATTGTATTATACTCTGCAGAAGAATATTTTGGTTAATTGCTGAGGGAATATTGTACAGATTATTGTAAAATAAAACATAAAAAAATTTTTAATGTCGCATCTCAGGCCATCAAACACTACCGGAAGAGTCACAGCACCTAAATAGTAACGCTAAAGATGTGTCGCCAATATTAAAAATTACTTTTTATATTATATGTCTTGCACTATATTAATTTCGACATTATTGCACTCCATCTCCTTGATCCTTAAGCAAGTGGACATCCAAAAATATTATTTATTGAAACGATATACAAATTGTCACGTAACGGCTGTCCGCGTTGTATTTTGTATTGCAAAATTGTTGGTAGCCAAAGAGGTAATGAGCTAGTTTTTTGTAACAATACAGACTTTATCCTTGTTTATGATATTCTTCAATATTGTTTAGTAAATATATTATAAACGTTAATTCTCAATTTATTTACTAAATAGATACGCAACAGTAATTGTATGAAACTTGTGGTGATAAACTGGCTACAATTTTTCAATACGTCTTACCAGTATCTCTATATAATCAATTTTATGTTGGCAACATGACAACAATTTTAACTAGTATTGAGTAAAAAGTCTGTTCTTTGGCTGAGAAATTACAATGCTTAGAGAAAAGTGCTAAAACTTTACAACTATTGATCGAATTTAAAGCCCGTATCTACAAACCAGAGTTCTCGTAATAACCTTTGTCAGGCAAATAAAAGGCCGGGCTGTCTAGATAACGCGACTGTTTCGAATTATAGGTTGTGCTAATTAGAGGCATGCTTCGACTTTTGCTTTTCCCTCTTTTATTTTATATTTTTTTTAACCTTTAAATTTTATATTTTTGGAGAAAGTGAAAGAGAAAAGTTCAATCTTATGTGGTTTGGGTAAATAAGTTAAATTCAAACGCGAAAATCGAATTAATAACTGCCCTTTTTTTGAACACGATGCGATACAGCATGAAGTTTATCTCATTATTCAGAGTTACATTATATATCAAATTCATTTTGGGAGGGAATATAACGTCAACAAAAGTCGGGCTTAATTCATTAAATATATGCGTTAAATGCTACATAATGGCGTGCTACATAATGCACTGATGATGTCATCTAAGACGTTCACTATGTAAAACTTTGAAAATTAAACCTTCATTATCTAGCAGCTCACTCAGTCATGGAAGCATCAAGTGACGCTGTGGACGCAGCTATAGCACGTATGACCGAGCTGCTGCGATCGCCAGACGATCTGGTGAAAGTTAGTTTGTTGCGTAAAAGGTTTGCCAAAGAGAAAGCAACAACCGATGCGCAATTGAAGACAGGGGTGAAGGCACAGTTGGATAATACCAGACAGGGCTTAGAGACACTTGATACGTCCAGAAAGGAAATGATAGTTATTAAAGAAAATATGCAAGGAATAGATAAGCTTTGCTCCTCAGCACAAGGAATGATACAACACTTTCCTAGGATTAGTCAGGTCAGTTTAACAATTTTCCCATTTAATCGTACGCGGTTCACTTCAAAAACGATAGACGTTTAATGTCGTTGCATGTGCGATGATTTCGTATAAGAACATAAATTGTGTGGTCTAATTTCCTATTAATTTGCCAGATTTCTCAAGTACATAGGAACTTTGTCGCCACCGAAGAGACAATAAACAAATTGCAAGAGATGTATACGAAGCTTGATACGATACGTGAACTCTTGTCTAATGATAAGCAGGATCCAACGGGTCCGGCCAAGAACTTGTTACTTGTCCACTTTCAACTGTTTCATTTGGCAGAATTTAAAGATAACACAATGTTCCAAGCAAAGAATGCATCACAGGACGTCACAGTAACGTTACAAAAATACTTTAAACCTTTGGACGATCTGCTAGAGGTGTTTGAGAATTATTTGTGGACCTTGACGAGGAATCTAATTGACTTGGCCAGACTTGGTAGAGGCACGGTGGTTGTTCGTTTGGTGAAAATAATTGAGGCTGAAGAACAGGCAGATGAGCGGGCAACGACAGCTGAACAAGCACGACAATCTCATCAGGATCTGGCTACAAAATTCAAATCAATACGGACAAGTCCACGTACAATTAGATCATATAGAAGCAAGTTTTTGAATAAATTACATGTTTCCATCTCCGATATGTTTAATAGCTTCTTTGATGGATTCAAGGAAGATCCCCCGCAGCTATTAGAAAACACTGAATTCATCTATGACGATCTAAAGCTTGTTAATGTGGAACTAGTACCAAAATTTCCAAAGAAGTACAATATTTTTGCAGTATTTGTATTAGAGTATCATAGACACATATATAATATGCTTGATAAGTTATCCAAGTCCGATCTGGATGCAGTTACAATGCTGAGGATGATTAAATTTGTTCGTAGATATCACAAGAGGATGGCAAAGGAACTTCGTGTGCCTGAAGATATGCTAGAGCCACGTCTGCTAGATGGTAGAGAGCAGGAACTCGTTGATGACTATATGAAACTAGTACACAGCAAATTGGAAGAGTGGAGCAAGAACTTGATGAATGATGAAGTTGGCGAATTCGTACAACGTGCAAAGCCTCCTGAAAAAGACGCTGACATGCTGTATCTACTGCAAGGGGCAGTCATTATGTTCCAAATGGTCAATCAGCAGATTGACGTCGCAGCGGAATCGGGACAAGCAAAGATACTTGCTAATGTAGTAAAGCAATGTAGCGAAGTAATGATAGATACGCAACAACAATGGCTAAGGGTAATAAAATCGGAAGCAAAGAAGCAGATGGATCAGCGAGAGGAAGCTCCACCCGGTTTCGTGGAATATGTAATGGCATTGTCCAACGATCAAATAAGATGTGCTGAATTTACAGAAGATGTAGTCAAGCGGCTCGAGCCAATGTTGGCTGAACGATATCGCGCTCAAATTAACGCTGATTTGAACGTTGCAATGGATGGGTTTTTGAACGTAGCAAAAGTAGGTACGGATACTATATTGGACGTGGTATTCAATGACCTTAAACGTCCCTTTAGCCAGATGTACACTGCCGAATGGTATCAAAGCGATCCGATGTTATTCATAATCGAGACATTGAAGGACTATACACAAGACTTTAAAAATCATCTTAACGCATATCTTTTGCATACGCTGATGAGTAGCAGCCTTGAACTTTTTCTGATTGCTTGTTTTGAAGCGATGCGACAACGTGGAGCCAAGTTTAGGATGGGTGAATTTATTGAAATAATGCATAAAGATATTCGCCTTGCGCGCGATTTCTTCATCCAGCTGATTCCAAAGGACGAACTGGCTATAAGATTTGACGCATTGGAGCGGCTATCAGAAGTGCTTGCCGCTTCTCGTGCTACCATATACTTGGAATATTACAAATTGAGGCAATCATTCGGAGACGTACCTGTTGGGTTAATTGAGGACATCCTAAGCAGGAGAGACGATTTGGAGAGATCACATGTTAAAGAGATTGTGGAAAATATTAAAAGCAAAGCAAAAGATAGTGGTCCATTTAACGGCGAACCCACAATATTCAGCAAGCTAAGCTCTTAATGCGAGACGAAACAATACCAGCCATATGTGATTGTATTATTCAGCCGCAATGCTAATAACAATAACTTAGCTGCTTGCTGCTGCCATAATTAATGATAATTTTCATGACAAACTAATTTATGATTAAAACATTGGGAGAGAGGGGAAGCGATGACGCAGCAATAATGTTGTGGCAGTTTTTTTGCCAGTCGATTTGGTTTGTAATATTATTTATCAATAAATATTAATAGAATTGATTTTCGTTATGGGACTTTGTTGTAAAAATTCTGTTGTTTCAACGATATGGCTGTTTTATATGGAGCACTTATTGGCGGTTGAAGTGGGTCCAGACTCTCTCCCTAGTAATAATCGAATATTAGATATCAGGTTGCAAATACATAACAAAATGAACCGACAAAACGTACCTCGAGCGGATACGTCTTGTCCGAATCGAACCCACTAAAATCAATACAGTAACAATTGAGTAATCGAACACACGAAGCTATACGTTCTAAAGCAGGATGAGTTTGACAAAAATACCTAAGATCTCCACAGGCTACAAAGGGAACAATTACACGATTTACCCCCAACAACTCGTTCTCGGGACCTAATCCATACCCGTCAGTTTAACAATGATTTGCATTTGTAATCGAGAATTTCCTTGGATGATTAAAGGGCATTTTTACCGTACGAAAAATCCATTAACGGGTTTGCCATAGTTGGTGTATATCCTTCAGGCGGAGTATAGTTCTGACAAACGACAAACGCCTCTATTGCATCAACCAACATTGTTAGCAATGTTTCTACGTACATACACGCGTCATTACACACAACATACCTATACTAGAATTGCGCGAGCTCCTTGGTTTGCTGCACGTAACAACCGGAAAAAATACTTTCAACTGTGCGTAAAGCAGAGTAACATCTTTCCCTCGAAAGATCTTGGCAACAAATGTTCCACCCGGCCTCAATATATGGGTTGTTATGTTCAAGGCCGATAACAAGAGTTGCGCCTGAATGTATTCGTCCATGTCATGTAGTCCGGTAACTATAATTTGTCTTTACGTTGTATTATACCGTATGCATGTTATGTGCTGATATTTGAGCATTCCTTACCGTCTGGAGCGCCATCACATACAACAAGATCAGCCAATTCTCCCTCAAAGTATGAAATAATCTGTTCGGCAGTCGATGACTTTGTGATATCGCCTTGTATCTGAATGACACCTTCCAAGGGGGCCTATACAGAATGGGGTCAGAACTATTTAATTTAAACAGGTTATGGGATAAAGAAAGAGACACAGACCATGGCTTGCAAATCGACGGCTACTATCTTTGGGGGCGATTCATCATTAACACGGTTCTCACTATAGTAATAATAATTAAAAAACTATGACTCAATTCTTTGCAATCTGTTCTCGAAAGAAAAAGAGTAGTATTATGTGGAGCGTACTTTAGCTTTTTGGTCAACACTTGCGACCAACTGCCAGGTGCAGCACATAAATCGACTGCCTTATGCACGCCTAGGGAATAGAGAGCTTTTTATATGATGCTTGATTGAATGATATCTATTACATGAGACATTCATTTGGTTTACCCTTGAATAAATCAAACTCTTCATCGATTTGTAGCAATTTAAATGCGCTGCGAGCTCTCCACCCTTGTTCTTTGGCTAACCGATAATAGATATCACGTTTATCTTTTGATGATTTCCCCATAATCCGTATCAAAAAAAAGAAGGCACTTTTCGAGAACGTTTGGCTTTCAAAAAGATTCAGGGTTTTCAACGCCACAGAGACACAAGAAAAACATCAACCGAATTAAGACAACTTTTTTGTCAAGAGCTAACTTGCGAAAAAGTTCGATAAACTTGCAAGTTGTGGCACCAATTAATACTCATATTTAATTATGTCAACATTTCGACCAAGTTGTATCGTAGTATGAGCGCTAAATGTTTATCATTTTATAAATATAGTTTGATAATTTAGTGTCAACGCCCTGATAAAGTCATTTGCCCTTAAACCTTACATCCACGCGCAAACTTTAAGTTATAACTTTATTATATATCTCCATATTGTTGTTAAGTTTTAATAATACAAGTATAAAACAATATACTATTAAACATGCTCAATTAATACATTTTTATTAGTTAATATTAAGATATTATACTCTTTAGTCAAATACACTTCGCTTCTAAACAGAAAGAAAAGGCCAAACCCCGAAAAGCCAAATTCTGTACTTGTATCACGTGTTTAAATATAACAAATGAGCTAAAGTTAAACATCAATCGCGATTATTTGTAAAGAAACAGACTTTATCGAATCTGCTAGTAATGAATTGATGGCATTTTAATGTTAACATACTAATACCAGTATTTATCGCAAAGAAGGGACACAAATCGCCTAAATTGTTTATGGCGTCAACCCTAGAATCTCTGTGGCGTCAAGTTCATTTTGCATGTAGACACACATGATGCAGCGACCGACTACATATTAATATAATTCCCCTTTTTTTAAAACCATCATTCCCTATCCCAATTCACAACTT